>CABHPQ010141539.1:50421-73326 GCA_902168405.1 Peromyscus aztecus
AGAGAGAGAGAGAGAGAGAGAGAGAGAGAGAATGAGAGAGAGAGAGCCTTCTCAGTCTGTATAATGTACTCATGTATATATTTTCAGGGCTGAACCTCTGGTATTAGATAGCCAATTGGTGAGCTCTTCCTAATGCTTACTTTGTAAACTGTGAGATTAAAAAAAAAAAAACTAAAACATGAAGCAATGGGTGGAGGCACTGAGTTTCTTAACTTTTTCAGCTTGTACTGCTACATTTCCTGTATGACCTGGAAGGATTTGTTATATGCATGTACCAGGACATAGACTCTTAGTAACCTGGAAGGATTTGAAACATGTATGTACCTGTGGTTATACATTTATATTTATATGCTTAAATGTTTGACTAGCTTTACAGAAGAAAAGTAAAGAAAATAATAATCCCTGGTATCACTAAATGCAGACTTGTGACTAGCTCTTCTTCTCACCGTGCTCTATCATATGGTATTTCTTCCATACAGATATGGCAAATGTAAACATCAACAACAGTAAATGAATGAGGAAATAGTGAGGTTTGATTGCTCATTATTTTGTTTTCTAGCAAAACGTATTTAGTTACATATTTTTATAATTTAATTTTAATGTTGACTAAAAATAGCTATCCATACCTGTGTGTGTACATGTAATATGTATACTGAAGTCAGTCTTTGTAGGATATAAAAATCAGAACATTTCCTTATTTTCTCAAAACACACATAGATTAAAGAAAGCATCAGCTTTGGTGAGTTTGATCTTGTAGCAGTGGATACTAACAGAGGCTTAATCACAGCTATGGCAACGGCTTCAGTGCTAATGCACAGAAAACATAAAACATTAAATTGAGACTTATGAAAGCACCTCAACCAAGGCATCATCAAAATGTGTGTCCTCTAGAAACGCAAGAATCTCTCATTGATGTCCATCGTGTCACGGTAGAGCCACGGACACCTCACCCTGACAGATTTCTAAAAGGTTTGTCAGAGAACATCCTCCAGGCAATACAGCCCCAGACAAGCTCTAAATTGGGGTCAGGGTGACCTCCTTCTACATCACCACCCAAATCCCAAGCTGCTGACCGCCTTTGGCTGAACAAGCTGACGAAGGGGAACCTACAGTGCCGCCTCCTACAGAACTGCAAGAAAGAGAAGAAGCCTATACAAGACATTGTTCAGTGGGTGGATAGAGATTGTTACCTTGTAAAAACCTTCATGGAAGCGTTTTTCTTTCCTTGTCTGCTCTCTTTTTTTAGTCAGTCCCTGTCTATTCTCCTGCCATGGCCTTAGGGAAGCTCCTAGCTGAGCTATATCAGTTCTCAGGCCCACTTACAGTAAATGTATCATATAGTGTGCTGTCTTGTTTCTTTTGTGGCATACTGAATGCAACAAAGGTTATGCCTAAATCACAACTCCTTTGTCCAAGCAGTTGACATTCTTGCTTTGTTTTGCTGTCAGGGTGTATTACTTGTGGACAGATAATTATCAAGATACTCTTTCTTTCCAAATGTACACCAGGTACCTCTCAGTTCAGTAAACACAGCACTCTTAAGGTGGGATTATCTGCTCTTCTAGATTAAAAGTTCCTTTAACACTCAAATCTTTTAAGGGGAAAGGTTTCCAGGAAGCCACATTTTCAGATTTTCCCCAAAATGGGGTTCATACATAAATCCCATGCTTCCTATCAACAGTTGTTCATATTCAAGGTGACTTTATGAGCTCTGAAAACTGGACCTTGCAAGAACTTGGAAGATCACACTGTACCTAAATGTGGCTTGAGCCACAAGTGGGTCCTTTCATGGTTCCTTGTGTGTAGGTTCAGAGGGGAAAGTGCAAGAGTTCTAAAAGAAAGCAAAATCTTTTGAATTTATCCCTAATTCCAGGAGATGGTAGGGCAAGGCATTCCCTGTTCCATAACCTCCAGAGATTGGTACAAAGTCACTTATGGGCTGGCATCAGTAAAATGTCATCCTAGTGGTTTGGAGAGATGGCTCAGCAGTTAAGATTGCTTGTTGTTTATCCAGAGGACACCCTAGTTCAGTTTCCAGTACCTGCATTTGGTGGCTCACAATCACCTATAACTTAGCTCTGGGGATTCAATACCCTTTTCAGGCCTCCATGGACATATGAACACAGTGGCATACACTCACACATAGGCACACACATACATACACTAAATAAAAATAAAAATTAAAAGTTTTAAAGATCACCCTAGGAAAGATACCAATTAGACAAAGCATCATTTTCCCATAGACATAATTTTTTAAAGTGACCTAGAAATGATCCCAATGACTGAAGGGCTACTTCCTCCTATATCTAGCCTCACACATTTACAGATCACCTTATATAAATAAATTAATCAGTTTTGCTTAGCTATGATAGCAAATGGAGGGCAGGTGGGATGGCTCAGTGGGTATAAAAGTACTTGCCATACAAGCCTGACTATGTGAATTTGATCCTTTAAACCCATAAAATATGGATGCAGTGGCATATATCGATAATCCCAGCATTCCTATTGGAAGATGGGAAGTGGAGACAGAGTTTTCTAGAATCTTCAGGTCAGCTAGTCTGGAGTGCACTGCACAGCAGAAACAAGAGAGACTTCACCTCAACAATAGTGGAAGGCTACAATTGACTCCTGAAAGTTGTCTCTTGATCATTTCATGCATGTCGTGGCACATGCCTACCTACACACACAGATATGCATGCACAGAATTAATTATTTATCTTCAATAAATTGTTTATATTAAGTTATATTTAAAACAATTATACATATAATTAATTATATTTTTAAAAGAGCAAATTGAATCAAAGAATCCACAGGAGACATTAATTGTACTTTGATTAGAAGCAGAGAAGGGGGAGAGAGAAACTTTTTTCATAGAAATGAGAGGACAGGAATACTGGTCTCAATAATAAGCCACTCAGGAATCCCCGCTTACCTTATCTGATCTTAAATCAATAGTAGGAGAATAGGGCACTTCGGATGACGACTTTCCATAGAGTCCCCAAGGTGTGCCATCCACACTTACTGTCCATTGATATTTCTCTCACAATAAGGGCAACTTACTTACAAAACAATGGAACCCAATCTTCAACACCATTGTTTCTGCTTTCTCTTCTTGTATAACCTTTCTTCCCCCACTGGGTTCAACCACAACTCACTCACAGATGACTTGAAGATCCTAACTTTCAGGCTATGTTTCACTTTTAAGCCCTAACCATACACTCCAAAATTCATGTTTCCTAGACAGATCCAGCAAGTTTCCTTCTCATAAAAAGAAATAACACAAAGAAAAACTTGGAAACATTGTAGATTCCCATTTTTCAGTACATGTCAGTAAGGTTTGTGCATGTCCCACCCATACACAATCTTCACCCCTGTGGTGGTAATGTTCCCCAAAATATTGTGCACCCTAATAAACTTATCTGGGGTCAGAGAACAGAACAGCCACTAGATATAGAGGCCAGAAAATAGTGGCACACACACTTTTAATCCTAGCATTCCAGAGGCAGAGATCCGCCTGGATCTCTGTGAGTTCAAGGCCACACTGAAAACAGTTAGGCATGGTGACTCACACCTCTAATCTCAGGAACTGATGGCAGAAAGCAGAAAGGTATTTAAGGCATAAGGATGAGGAACTAGATGCTGATTAAGCATTTAGGCTTTTGAGAAACACAGTTCAGCTGAGAGGCATCCAGTCTGAGGAAACAGGATCAGCTGAGGAATTGGCAAGGTGATGTGGCTGTGGCTTGTTCTGCTTCTCTGATCTTCCAGCATTCACCCCAATAACTGGCACTGGGTTTGGTTTTATTAATAAGACCTTTCAAGATTTGTGCTACACACCCCTTTATACACAGAGGTTTTGTAACTGTCAGACCATAATGCTTTCTGAGAATTTTATTATGTCCATGGCATCCTTCTTTTCCCATCTGTGCAGCAGCTTAGATAAGATCTGAACCTAACTCTCACCAAGAGCAGCATCTGAACATCAATGATCTCTCCTCCAAATAATAATACCATAATAAATGATAATATGATAATAACAGAGATCAACACAGAACTAGACTAAAATGTCCACTTTCATAAATTTTGTTTTATAACTAAGGCCTACAAGCTCGCTAGAAATAAGAGAGAGGACTACGGGGGTGGGGCATAAAACAATTATCTGGGGGTCTCCTGATGACAGAATTACATCTCCAAGACTTCATTGAAGCTGGTGAATACACCTACATGGAGTTTTCCCTCTTCCTTTGAGTACTGATGCCACAGAAACTTCATTTATGAAATATATTATTGTATCCTCTTCAGCTCTTTCCCTTTTGATGTTTAGTCTGTAAGTTTGAGGCAGGGTCATGCTATATGCCTCTTTCTGGTCTGCTGCTTCCTTATATAGCCTAGGCTGGCCATGATTTTACAGTAATCTCCCTGTTTCCACCTCTTGAGTGCTAGATTACAGGTGTGTCAAGATATCCAACTGTTTTTTTTTTTCTGGTCTTTCTATCCCAGAACCTCTATTACATAGTTGTTATTACTTATCTTCCTCCTTGTTTCCACTATCAGGTTATAAGCACACCTTTAGGAAAGGACTATTGTTATAATCCCTGCTGTACACAGTGCATGCCTTCCTTGCTCAATGATTAAATAAGTTAATAAAAACATTAGAAAATAACTTCTGCATACCTTTACATCAACAAGAAAAGAAATGCAGACACGGCAAGTATTTAAAGGCTGCAGCCAAGCACAGAACTTCGGGTAAAGAACCGCAGAAGCAGGAAGTCACAATTTCTGGGTATTAGGAAGAAACTTGGTAATCAGTGTGAACAAAATCCTTGGAACTGGAGCCTGAACTGAAAAACACTTCCTCTCGAGAAGTCGGAGCTCTATAAGAGAGCTATGACTTGGGGAATTTGCATAAGCAATCTGTAAAAACTACTATTTTCCATTCATGAACAATATAAAGACTTACTTTTACATGAGAATTTAATCAAGAATTTCCATGAATCTTTTAAGCATGGCAGTAACTTCTAGTGTAGACACATCTTTGAACATCACTAATTTAAAGGAAAGCAGTTCTTTTGAGACCACTTAATAACAGACCTCAAAGAAATAAACTCAGAGAAAAAATGTTTTACTGGAAAGCTACAGAATAAATTACCATTTCAGAGATGACTGCATGCTAGAGTAGTAATCTCTGGTAACAGACAGCAAAACTATGTGAGAAATTCAGAGGTTACAGGAGATATAATTACCCCTAGATCAAGCTCAAGTTGGCAACTGACATCCTTCTAGGAACCAGACAACGTATGACTCAATCAAGCTTCTGGCAGACAGCTAACAGGCAGGGAGCATAGAAAGTTTACTAGGGAAAAGAGTCCAAGGCAAACATGCTCTGTTAAACAAGCAGACTCTCCTGAAAATCTACCCGGTGCTATTGTATGAAGGTGAGCAGAACATCCATACATTTAAAGCTTGACTTACTCAATGGTAATATTGAAAAACATCGTGGACCTTTAAGAGGTAAGGCTAAGTGAGAAGTCCTAGCTCTTGGGGAAGTATTCCTAAGAGCTCTGTTGATCAATAATCTCTCTGTTTCATCCTGTGTGATATGAACATTCATTCCTACACATTCCTGTTGTAATGAGCGATTCTTGCTACAGGATGAAAAGTTAGAGCCACTTGGTCTTCAACTTGACCCTCCAGAACCACGAGCTATGATAAACTTCCCTCTGCATCAGTTTTGGGCAGTCCAGAACATAATTATGTACATAGAGTGTCAACTGCTGAGCTCCTGCCCAAACCTCTGTGGGATTTATTTCATTATAGTTTCATGGAACTGACTAACATAGAGGGAAGTTTTTATACTGCCACTGATTCTGCCTTTCAGTTTCTCAGTACAATGAAGATGTCATCTGGTCCCATGTAGGCAAAGAGTTTATGAAAAACATCAATACAATAGCCACTCTTGCTGCCTCCCAGTCTTTCACTAGAACCAAGTCCATCAATGTGATCAATAATTATTAGACCTTTACCTCTGCTGAGGATATTGAGCCACCTTTCTAAAGAGATCAATTGCATTCTGCCCTTTGTGAAACCCATTTTTCAGTAATAATGTGAAAAAATAGTAAATACATAAATGTTTTAGAAAGGTAAAATTTTATGGGCAACACTAGTATTTGCTTCCCAAATAATTCATAGGGTTCTCTACAAGTGACCTCATCATAATAAAATAGTCATTTGGGGTATCACGAAGGCTGACTCAGAATGATCTGAATTATGAAATAATTTCAAGGGAGAAGACACGGGACTTGAACAAATATATCCATAGAGTATATATACAACTAACTAGAGCCACCCAGTCTTTAAATTGAACCTCTAGAACCATGAACTACAATAAACTCTCTACATAAATTTTGGGCAGTTCAGGACCCTAACCATGTACACAGAGAGTCTACTAATGAGCTCAAAGCAGAGATAGTAAAACATCAACTAATAGATTGGTAAGGGAGAAATGTCCTTAGGGGAGAAAAATGTGAGGTGAATTATGGGAGGAAGTCTGATCAGAGAGTAGGACATGCCACTATGATGTGGAAGGTAGAGATGTTTATGATCACAGTAGTATCCAGCATGAGACCACCGGAATGCATAAAATCTAGTAACTCAAAATGAGAGCATCTGAGAACTAAGAATGGTGTGGGCTCCATATCACGTCGTGTCTCTCTGTCTTGGAAAGCTGATCATAAAAATATCTATAGAAAGTCAAAGTTTGTATGTCGTCTTTTTGATGTAAGAGTCTCTACAGTTGATACCATGACTTCAGTAGAAGAGATTCCTTGGATAGCTTTTCTCTCCCTATCATTCCTTTCCCTATTGTAAATTGTCTTATTTCTTGAGATCCAGCTCCACCCTAACACATCTACACCCAACACATACTGGTTAGAACTCTGCTCCACCACCCAGAAAACTTTATATTTCTGGATCCAATAGTGACTTCCATAGATACCCCAGGTGTATGCTCTAAACCTTAAGTCATTAACAAAATCCCACAACCTCTCCCTTAGAACTCATAATCTAAGATGACCCCATTCCTAGGTCATGCAAAGGAAATCAGTCTCTTTGCAGAGAAAATCAACACTAGTAATATGTTTCCTACTAGGAACAACCACATACTAATAAACATTCTAAGCTGCAAGAACTGCACCAATTTTGGTTATGCTACACAAAAAGCATACATACAATTAATGTTTTTTCATACTATTTGGGAAGTATTCACCTGTTCAAGTAGACTGTTCTAAAAATCTCTGGGTATTTTTCTACTTAGGATTTAAATGACTTTAAAAATAGCTTATACCATTTCAAAATCAATCATGGTTACCACTGAAAATAAGAAAATGCAGTAAAACCCTCTCTCACCCTTGCCAGAGACAAACCCTCATAAGATTTGCTTTCTTTTTAAATACCAAATCATGGAGGAAACATACTAAACCTTTAGGGAAGTCTGGTCCATAAGAGATGGTGAGTAAAATTTGTGTAATTAGTAAGCATAATATATGATCAGTTTTGTAGGATATAAATAGCAAAGATTTTAAAATTCAATAGTTCAGATAGGAGTAAAAATCAAAGAAGTTTTTTTCTATGCAAGACTGTCATTTCCAGGAAGAAACCTAATAAAACTCCTGGGGCCAGGAGTACATTAGAATTGAAATTAAGAACAAATGCTGTTGTCTACATGTTGCTTAGAAATCCACATCTTCTAGCCAATATTTCTTAAGTACCTTTGCACACAGAGTATAGGAATTCCTTTCTTTATGAATATTTGATATTGACATGGATTACCTTATAACTTTTTAAAATTTATTTTTGACAAGGTCATATATGTATATGATGTGTTATGATGGTATTCAGTCCATTACACTCTCCTATCCCCTCCGACTAGTGTGTGTGAGTGTGTGTGTGTTTGTGTGTGTGTGTGTGTGTGTGTGTGTGTGTGTTTGTGTAGGTCTTTTGCAATTGGCCACAGCTTCTGTGTACCCATGAGTGCAATGGCTATATCATATCTAGTAGTCAGCATTTTGTAGTGGTCCTCTCTGTATGCCACACTTACAACCTCTTGGTACACACTCTACAATGATCCTGGGGCCTTAGATGGAGTGATAGAGATAGATGTCCAACTTGGGGCTAAATACTTATTCTCTTCACTTTGATCAGTTCTAAGTCTCTGCATTAACTTTATTCAAAAGAAGCCTCTTTGACCAAAGCTAATACTAGTCTCAAGATAAAAACAAAAATATTTTAAAAGGCAGTTTGACAACATGTCTATTTTGCAAATCATCAGTGGTAATTTACCCCCTATGACCTGTGACTTCCCCAGCTATAGGCTTTTGGCCAGTTTTACAGTATCAGGCATGTATTGTTTTCTGTGGAATAGGTTTCAAATCTAACCAGAAAGTGTTTGGTTACCTGCTCCCCCAACAACCATGTGACTGTTTTAACAATGGGCATATCTAGCTAGAGATTTCCCTATAACTTAATCATTAAATATATGTATGTTTATACTATGTCAGATTTTAATGCTATAGAAAGCAATGGTCTAATAAATATTATTCCATGTCTCACCAAATACTAATTGAATAGCTAAATGATAAGAAATAAGCCCTACTCTGGAGATTTAAACATCAAAAATAAATAAGAGCTGCAACCTCTGGGGATTTAGAGATTACCAACGAGAGCTCATGGACTGCCAGACGTACTTGCCAAGAAGATAAATAGAACAGAACACAACCAAGCTAAAATTCCTACCATAAGAAAAAAGTAGACAGGGGAGATAGAAGACACTGACTCCTGTCAAAATGTCCAAAGATCGTGATGAAAATGTAGCTAATAAACTGAGTTCTATGAGTGTGAAAATGAGCCAGGTTGCATGGGAATGTAAAGGGAACAATAATGGCAATGTCCCCACTGGGAAACTTTGTTTCCACCAACTGAAGGACAATGACAATGACTACAGTGTAGCGACCTCAGGCCAATGGCAGACTGGAGCAACAGAAAAGGATTAGACTGTAAGGTGCTAACTTAAAATTTTAAACTCTATTCCAAATGTGATGAGAAAAATACTAAAGAGTGAAAAGTGAGGTGGTGACAGCAATCTGACCTGCATTTTAAAAATATCTCACAGTTGTGAGGAAAGCAGAGTGAAAAAGAGGGGTGGAGAAACAAGGCTCTTGAGAGCTGCCATATGCCATTGATAAGAAACTGTGGTGGGCTTCCTAGTCTAGGGCAGGACTGTGGGAAGGGATGAAGTAACAAAGTTTGGTAGTAGACAGAAACAGCAGATGAGCAGAACATTGTCAAAGGACACCCTCTGCACTTGACCAACTGGGTGCTTTTTTATTTTTATTTTTTATCAGATCTGTATGAGTGGGAGATTAGGGCTGGGGGAAATTCAGACCTCCACTTAAATAGGTCAGTGTTGATTTGTCTCTTAGACTAGTGTTTGAGTGAGAATGTAAATTTTAGCATGAAGCTCCGTTTTAGATTTAAGGCAGAGGACAGGGATTTATCAGTACTGAATGTTTGGAAGTTGTCAACAGAGATGAATAAATGTGTCAAGGAAAAGTACCCCACACTGCCAGGCAAGCCTCCTCACAATGCTTCCTCTTGATTCCTTTGTGTCCGAAACATTTTCATGACACAAGATGTAGATGTGTATGCAAACCAAACATTTACTAATTAAAAAAATAACATCATTTATGTTCCAATAATTTTTTCATATACATATACTTTTACCAATTATTAAAGATGAAAGCAAATTTACATACTAATGAGATGATATGCTTGTTTATCTTGCCTCAGAGAATCAAATCTTGTTTGAATATTCAACACTGCAGGATGCAAAACATCTTTGGCATTTTCCAAAGTTGATTGATATTTTGATTTTATATTTGTCAACACTAAGGATTCTATTTCATATAAATATACAGTACAAAATGGCAGAAGTATAGTTAGTCAATTTAGAAGTTGTTGGATATTCTGTCCTGTTCCAATCAAGACCTCATATAACATTCAAGTCAATACCTCAAATGACATTAAAAATCAAAAATTCTAACACTGTACTATCCATAGACATGCAAATGTGATATACAATGAAGAATCGTAGTAGGAAAGTATTAAAAACATGAAAAGTCTTGGCCTTCTATAAGCAAACCATTGTGTTTTCTCATAGCAGAATTTGTATTACAGTAAAGCACTGCAATCCATAGCACAATAGTCTCAAGTTTGAAGTGAGGTGGTTCAGGAAGCATAGAAGTTTATTCAATGATTTTTTTTTTCATTTTGACTGTATAACAGATGAAAAGAATATCATTAAGTTATTATTTTGAATTTTATATTTTCTTACCTTTTATTGCTTATGTCCCTAAAATGAAGCACGCATGAGTAAGATAGGGGTGTTTCACAACAACATAGAGAAATAGCCAGAAATATTTTAATCAGAATGTGGGACAGGTTCACAGTATGATTGTAGTATCATACTGAGAATGAGAGTTCTGTCCAATGTCAGCATTCTTCCATCAGTTCTGTCCCAGAAATCTTCCTTTTATTTCCAGATACCAAGTTTTGAGACAATTACAACCGAAAACTCTATCAGACTGGTAAAGTGTCACTCTGAGGTCAGTGAACATGGTGAGTGAATGTTTAGCCTAAAATAGACCATTTTAAACAAGGTAGCTAAATGCTTTATTTATTAAGATAATAACCTGGAAACATTCTCATAAATGTTTTCCCCACCATAATTCTGCAGTGGGGATAGGTCCAGAATGAAAATGAATGTGACAAGTGAGGTAGTGTGAGTGGAGACTTGTGGAGGGAGAGGAAAAAGGAACGGGGCTGACACCTGTGACCGGATACCGGAACAGTTGACAAATGAAGGCACTGCGACTTCATAATCATAAATTCATTACAAAGATACAAGAGGAGGAAGACTATAAAATGTGTACTTATTATTAATATAAGAATGGCTAATAATAAAATCAAGCTGTCTCCTCTAGCCCTCCAGGGCCTGGTGGCTGGGCTAAGTGGCATCGGTTCTGGGATAGGTCAATCATCTCCACCTTCTGAGGGCAACACTGCTCTTAGGCTTCCATTTTCATGGAGATAACTCACTTTATCTCTTTGTTTCATTTAAATTTCTAACAGCCTCCTTTTCCAACCAAAAGATTTGAATTCAGCTTTAAGCATACAGCTAAAGGTCACTTTTGTTTTTAAAGTTTCAGTCTATGAGAGCAATAGCATCACTTCCAAAAACCTCCTATCAGTATTTGTGACTACTTGCTGTGAAGCAAAACCAGCTCTTTGAACTTCATGCCTTCAGGATAACAGAGAGGCTATAATCATACCTTGCATTTGAAACAGTACTAGTTTCAACAAAATGATAAATATGACCAGCAAGCAAGAAACAAAGGAATAACACCAGACCTGCTTTTGAATTTATAGTAACAGTTCATGTGCCTTTTCCAGTAGATTTACTTCTGACTACTCTGTGATTGAAGTGACTGATCATTGCCTAACAACCTTTGCTATCTCTACAATCTGATATCCAAGAAGTCAATCTAAATTTTAAAGGACAACCTGCTACAAACTGCTTTTCTAAAGAAACCAGTGTCATAAGCATGGCTGACTGGAGTGTAATCTATGAACCTCCCTTCACTCAGGAGTTAGAGACAGTATGCCATGACCCTCTCTCCAAATACAGAGGCCACTGAGCAAGATGAGACATACTACAGGGGGGTTAACATGGAAGCAAATGACATAAAGACACTTCCTGAAAATGTAAGAGATGTGAAAAGTCTTCTTTTTGACAGATATAAAAACAGATATCTAATCACTCAACTCAGGCTTGTCAACTTTAATTGTTTCAAAAGACCTGGAGTCACTAAGGAAGAAACAGTATGCACCAAGTTTCACTTTGTCCCTATCAGAAAAACAATCACATAAATCTTACATGTAGATTCTGTGAAGAAGTTTTTGTCAGATCATGCTGAGAATAATCACATGGGTCGTTCTCGCCTTTCATTGCAGGCTAGAAGGAGAAAAGGGACCCTACCCTACGCAGAAACATTCACCTCCTGGAGGAATTAGCATGGTATATGCAGATGATTCGTCTCAAACCGACATCACATAAATAAAAATGTCCATATGAATACATGTTTTAATATAATTACACACACCTACCACATTCCTATAAATACATAAAGTTTAGATTCTTATGAAACTGTTTCATGAATTTAAAATTCCTAAGAAACTTACAAAGGAGCTTTGTCAAAAAGCTGCCTTGCCTAAAAGTCTCTTATTCTTACCGAACTAAATATTTGAATATAATTAACATTTAATTTCTTCTAACATCTAAGCAGTATTATTCATGGTATATAGTACTCCTACTCATACGTTAACATTCAATCATCATTTAAATGTTTGGCTATGTTTGTATTAAATGTATTAAAGTATAAATATACTAAAATTTTATGTGACAATATTTTTGATTTTATATATGTAGTACTGTATACTATATAAAATGTTATATAGTATATCAAATCAAGTGAACTATTTTGGCTAGAAAAGCTAAGATTTCTCTGTCTCTCCATTCTCATGATTTCCTATTTATTTTAATTTAATGATCTCTGTGTGTGTATGTGTGTGTGTGTGTGTGTGTGTGTGTGTGTGTGTGTGTGTGTGTATGTAAGTACCTATGCACATATATGGATGCCAGAGGTCAACACTGTGTGGCTCCCTTGATCACTTTCTACCTTATTCTTTGTGAAAGATTCTCTCATTGACCCTGTCTATACCTCATGGATTTGGCAAAAGAGGCTAGCCAGCAAGCCCTTGGGATCCTCCTGTCTCCACCTCCCCTGTGTTAGGATTAGAAGTATGGCTGTTTAATTGGGTGCTGGGGACTCAAATCCAGGTCCTCATGCTTGCTTCATAAGCACTTTACTAACTGACCGTCTCTCCAGCCACAAAATATATTGACAAGATCTTCAACTCAGAAGCTACATATCATGAAACCCTACTAATCAGACTAATGAAAATGGTGGTTTGAATCAAAATATCTTATCATTTGAATTGCTTGAGATATGATATATATTGAATTAATTCTACATACAAAGGTGGAATTAAATAAAACTGAAGGTTACCAAAATGCCATGAAGGAGAAAAATCCTGAAAATTTCCATGCAGGAACTTTGTCAGGAGTACGACCTCAGGAAGTAAGGATGAGGAATCTCTGAAGCAAAAGGTCAGTACAAAAGCATGCATGGCAATGGCCACTACTAAAGGTGGCTGGCTTCCCCTGATCCCAGGGAACCATACTCTGAGAGCCATGAGACAGTCACTTTAGTTGAGTCAATGTTGAAGAACAAGGACATTTTAGCTGGCCTCTGATCCCTACTTATTAAAAAGCAGCCATGGGACATTATTTTCCCTTCTTTCTGTGCAATGCCTTATGTAAAAATCAGAATCTCAGATAGTCCCATGCTTTGTACAGAAACAAGGGGCAAGAGGCAAGTGGCATATGGTTCAGGCAGCATGTGATGTGTACCAGCTTGTACGAGTGAGATGATGGCTGGAGGCTCTCATGAGCTGGTGAACCCTGCAGTGACCGGAAGAGACAAGTGAAGGCAAAAGACTCTGAAGGGCATCTAAGCAGTATACACTGTGGATCTCTTGTACATGTGGGAGGAGAGGGCTAGTATGCTGATGTATCTGCCTAACATGTGCAGACTCTACAGGGACCCCAGATATGAATCACACTGGGGACCCACCAGAAGTTGGAACTTTATAAATGAGGGTAGGAGAATAAATTTTGACTTTTTATAATTTTGACTATGAATGTGTTTCCTATTTAAGGGTTGTTATAGTTACTTTGTTCTGTTGCTATGTAAAAACACCATGACCCAAAGCAGATGACCTTGGCTTGTGTCTTGGTTATTTTTTGTTGTCATTGTTCAATTGACATGAGATAGAGGAACCTCAACTGAGAAAATGCACCCATTATATCAAAATACTGTTTATGCCTAACTAGTCACCAACAGCAGAACAAAATGAGAAGAGACTTCTGTGCAGTTTGACATCTTAACCATACTCATGATTTACTCAGATTTAAAAATACTGTTGACTACAAAGCAAATTAGAAATTACAAACCATGCTGCCTATGCAGGTAAACTACAGAAACACATAGATATTGCACCCCAAAAGATTTTAAAATAAGCAAATGAAAACCTTATCTTAAGATACTATTATTTAGCCGGGTGGTGGTGGCACATGCCTTTAATCCCAGCACTCAGGAGGCAGAGCCAGGTAGATCTCTGTGAGTTCAAAGCCATCCTGGTCTACAGAGCGAGATCCAGGATAGGCACCAAAACTACATGGAGAAACCCTGTCTCAAAAAAAAGGACACTGTTATTTAAAGGCATCAAAGCTTCTTGAAATGGATGGAAAACAAGGACAAAGAAAAAAGGAATCATGTGTTTCTATTCACAACAACCAAGATATAGAACCATCCTAGATACTCATCAAAAGAGGAATGGATGAAGAAAATATGTTATCTATACAATGAAGTTTTATTGTCAAAAGGATGAAATTGTGCCATTTGCAGGTAAATGCACAAAACAAGAAGTCAGTGTATAAAGTAAATAGACCAAACTCAGAAAGAGAAACCACATGTTTTTTATCATATGTAGGATGTGTATGTGTGTGAACATTGCGATGTGTGTGTGTCTGGGGCAGGGGGTGTACAAACAAATGACATGAGAGTGGAAAGGAGATTATTTAGGGAGGAGAAAAACACCAGCAAAGTTATAAAAGAAGGTGATGGAGGATGTACATCATCGGTATAAGTGATATACAAGTATGAAAATGTCATAATGAAACCAATTATTTTATATAATGCATTTTAAATCAAAAATTTACATCTCAGAATTTTCAAAGTATTATAAAGACAATGCATAATAGAAGTCCATTTTTAAAATACCAAATGACTAGAAATTGACGTCCAGAACTCATGGCTGTGGTTTCCCGAAATGACAAAACCCCTTTTACTGAAAATCAGTGCCCACTTACTCCACTGAGCCCATTGGCACAGATGATACATAAGGGCACATTCCAGCACAGATTTGAGGACTGTAAAGTTCAGCCCTCTACCAGAGCACTTGTGAAATGGCAATTTTCCTAAGTATGGAGGAATTAAGGGCCTTTATGTGAAATAGATACTTATAACCAAAAACTTAAAATGCCTTATAAGAGCAAATGGCAGGAGAAAAAAGAAGAAAAGGAAGAACCAACAGCAAACACATTAGCTTCCTAAGTAGCTCTTCTCTGAAATGAACACATATCAAGTGGATGTTGGAAAAGCTGATGTAACCTAACACCTGTGATTTTTCTAAACCAACATTTAGTCACCTGTGATACAATTATATATCTACATGAAAGTATCAACTGTAAGAGAGATACAAGCTGCCAGAAGTTGTCTTTTAGGGAAAATAAGCATTAAAATAAATGGAAACACTGTTCAGAAACCATCAAGTTCCCCTTTCAGTCAAGCTGTCCTTTTAGGGAAACAGACATCAAACGTTAAAGAAACATTTCTCTGTCTTCCCCACTGCTCCAATTATGACATGTAAAGCACTGTCCATCAGCTGGAAGAGTTTAGCATCTTCATATCATCAAAGTAAATGGAGGATAAAGCTAACATAGGAAGCTCTAGTCATCTGCTGCATCCCAACAGCATCACAGAGGTCCATCATGTACAGATACATGACACACACGTGGACAAACACACAGTCATATAGACAAACACAGATAGAAACACATGTACACATGCACACATGAAGATACCACACATATCTATGGTCAATTAATTTTTGACAAAGTTACCAAGGTAACTCAATGGAGAAAGAATAGTATTTTTGACAAATGGTGTCAGGACATTTAAATATCCACACATAAAAGAATGAATTTAACCACCTCTACCTCACATTATCAAGAAATTCAGTGAAAAATATATACCAAACACCGATGTAAGAGCTAAACCTGTAAAACTCAGAATAAGATATACATAAGGAATAAAACTGCATGGCCTTGAATACACCAGTGTTTTTTATATAGTGTACCTAAACCACAAAAGAAACCTAAAGGAAAACAGATGAATTTATAGATAGATTTTGGTTTGTCACAATTTTAAGATTTTGTAAAAAGAACTCTAATGGGGGAAAAGGCATGCATAATTTGTGAAAAAATATCCTACAAATCATTTATCTGACATTTATCTAACACAGGTACTATATTAGTTGACTTTCTCATTGTGACCAAATGCCTGAGGAAATATCTTTAAGAGAGGGTGGGCTTATTTGGCTCATGCTTTGAGGAGTTACATTACATCATGGTGGAGAAATGCATGATGATGAGTGGCTCCATGGTAGAGGGGGCATGTGGCAGCTGCCTGTTATGTGGTATTGAAGAGAGGGTAGAGGGAACGACAGAAGCAAGGCCAGGCCATAAATCTCAAGATATGCCCTCAGTGCTTAATTTCTTTGAAGTAGGTCTGCCTCCTGAAGACTTCATGAGCTCCCCATATAATGCCGTCAGCAATGGATCAACTGTTCAACCACACAAGCCTGTGGGACATTTCACATTCAAGCCATAACGTTCTGTTCCTGTGCTCCATTGGGTCATGGCCATTTTGAAAGTCCCCATAATTTTACAGTTCCAGTGCTGCTGAGAATTCCGTGTCTTCTGAGACTCAGAGCAATTTATTAACTGTGAGACCTTGTAAAGTCAAAACTTAAGCCACATCCTTCCAGTGTGTAATATGAGAGTAAACATTCACATTGCACAGGAGAAAAGTGGGGACAGAGCAAGGAAAGACCAGACCAAGGTAAGACCTAAACCTAGCAGAGCAAACACTAAACCCCACAGCTCTGTTTCCAGTATCCAGGATGCATGGCGGATTATCTGGACATCAGCAGGCTTGCCAAAGCACTGCCCATACAGCTTTTTGATGCCAGAGGCAGAAGGCATCTCTCTCTAGGGCTGCCCTCCCTTCTCTACTAGTAGTTTTCCTTATTAGGTGTCTCAAGTTCCTGGCATTGACACCACACTGCAACTTGGCCTTCACCTTCACAGATCCTTGTACAACTCACCCAAGAGCTCCATATGTAGCCTGACTCACTGTGTGTGCTTTTGTAGGTGAACCTGGGAAAACACTTCCCTGGGTGGCCCTACTAGAGCAGGGTGGTCTGGGGGCTCCGTCTTTTTCTTGAGTGCTCTCTTTTCAAACCAGTGTATGATTTTACTTTCTAGAGGCTTCGCTGGGGTTTGACCCTTGAAGAATTAGTCCTACTGCCCCAGTGCAGATGAGACATTTCCCTTTAACTGCCCTAATGTCTTTGTTGATCACTAGAGCTTTATTCAGGATGCTAACTTCACTCACACTGTTTTCCTCACTGAACTATACGATATTGTTCTGTGTTTTCCTGTCTTGAGACAGGGTCTCTCACTGAACTGTAAGCTCACTGTTTCTGAGGTCTCAGGACAGACATTGTATTAATTTCTTCCTGTGTCTAGAAGAAGTTATCACAAACTTAAAACAACACAAATGTATCAATTTACAATTCTGAAGATCAGAAGTCCCAAAGAGAATCTAAAGTCCAAAGCCAAGGTGATGGTAGCTGTTTTGTCTGAAGTCTATGGGGAATTAACATTTCCTTGCTATTTCCAGATTTGACAGATGTGCTGGTTAACTATTTGTCAGTTTGACACAAGCTATAGTCATTTGTGAAGAGGGAACTTCAGTTAATAAAATGCCTTCATTTCCCATAGCAAGTCTGGAGGTGGGGGGGGGGGGGGGGGGGGGGGGGGGGGGGGCGGAGGAGTTCTTGATTGCTGTTTGCCACCCCTGGGAAGGTGGTCCTGAGTTGTATAAAAAAATCAAGCTGAGCATATAGTATGGTGGCACACACCATTCCTAGCACTGGGCAGGCAGGCAGATCTTCATGAGTTCAAGGCCAGCGGGGGAGGGGGGGCTGAGTCAGCCATGGAGAACAAGCTGTTATGCAACATTTCTCTATGGCTCTCCTCCAGTTCCTGCATCCAGGTTCCTACTTTGAATTCCTGCCCTGTCTTCCCTTCATTATGTACCATGATCAGGATGTGTAAATTAAATAAATCATTACTCTCCAAGTAGCCGACTATGTAGACCAGATTAGCCTTTTGGTCTTGGTGTTTTATTGAAGCAACAGAAAGCTAGTACACTCGTGTTCCTTGACTTGTGGCCCCTCCCTGTCTTCAGAAAACACCATTCCAACCCCTACTTCCATTATCACATCTCCTCTCATGTTTATCTCTTTTTAAATTAAATTTAAATTTTGTATAAATTTTTTTTCCAGCCATGAATGCTGGTGTACCACATGTATGCATTGCCCACAGACACCAGAAGAGAGCATCAGATCCCTTCGAACAGAAGTTACAGGTTGTGAGCTACCAAGTGTGTGCTTGGAATTAAATCCAAGTACTCTGGAAATAAGCAAGTGCTCTTAATCACTGAGTCGTCTTTCCAGATCTCTGGTTTATCTCTCTTCAGTCCTTCTTGTGAGGACTCTAGAGATTGCTATGGGCCTACCTGGATCATATAGGATACTCTCTACACTTTAAAATCTTACAGTTAATAACATCTATCAAGTCCCTTTGCTACATAAACCTATGTATTTTTGTGGTTCTAGGGATTAGAAGGCAAACATATCTGGTAGGTGATTATTATGTCTCCTAAACATACTATTTTAGATTTTCATTACATGCCTCTACTTCAAACATCATCCCATTTCTACCTGCTTTTTAACAAACAATGCCTTTAATATAAGATATTGGCAAATATCAAGTGTTGGCAAAAATATAGAGCAACCACCCTATAAGCTGGGTGAAACAAACCACCTTGGAGTGTATTATGTGGAAATGCAATGTGCACCTGAAGACCTAATCGTTCTTGATACATACTCTAGAGAAACTGAGGTCTACATGAACACATGTTCAGCAATGTTTAAAGCAGTCTTATTTATAGCTGGCAAAAGCTAGAGCTGTTAAAAAATGCACATGGCAGAGAGTGAATAGATACTCGCCATTCCCTACTCCTCTCTCAGAAGATTAAGTCTGTATTTTCCAGTTTCTCATGCAGTTCATTTGAGGTCATATAGCAAGGTTTTTCCCAATGCAAAGGGACTAAATGATGATGTTCTTCCTGTCAAAAACAAAATAATAACAACAACAACAGAAAACAAAATAAACAAAAAAAAACATATTGTTTATGACCATACCTTCCAACTCAGTACTCAGCTGGATCTTTCAGGGACAGACTGACTGGGGAAGAGCTAGGAAATGAGAGGGTTGAAGATAGAAGAGGCTGTAATCTTTAGTCAGCATTCACTGGGGCAGTTGTCTACTGAGAAACCTCAAACTGGAACTTTATATGAGCAAGAAATGGCATTTGTATTGTGGTCTTCTAGTGTTGCATTAACGTCAAATGTGTTATTTACTTCCACTGGAAATTACACACAGAGAGAGCAGATAGAAAATGATTGAGGTAATAAGTGAATTCAGTGAAAGTTAGTGATTAACCCTGAATGCATCTGTATGGCTAAACTTTACAGAATGGTGAGAAATGCTGCAGGGTGTGTTCTTTGTAAAATGAAAGTGCTGCATGAAGTTTATGAACACACATAGTATTTCTATACATTTTCAAAAGTACCAACACCGAAAGAAGTACAAAGAAGTGCATAGGAACTGTAGGCATTGAAATCAAGCTGTTTGGCAGTTCCTCAAAAAGTAAAACAGAGTGCTAATATATGACCCAGAAATTCTATTTTGGGATATATACTCAAGAAAACAAAAGACATATGTTCACACAAACATTTATAAATTCTAAGTATTCTAAGTATTCACAGAAGCGGCACTAGTCAGAGTAGCTCCCAATAGAAATACCCCTGATGACCATGAGCTGATAAAAGGATAAACAGAATGCAGATGATAAAGAAACAAAAAGTCAGTTATTCATAGTAGTGAAATGGGGTCACATGCTGTGATGCCGATGAACCTTGCATACACTGTGCTAAGCAAAAGAAGAATGTCACAAAATACCACAGATTATACAGTCCCATTAAAGTGTAATATCCAGTATAGGTACATGCTTCATGCCAGGAAGCAGATTATTGATCACTTATGACTGGGATTGGAAGGCTGGTGGGAAACAGGGAGAGAGTGCCAGGGGTTAATTTGGCCTCTTTTAAGTTGAAGAAAATGTTCTAAAAGGGACAGTGATAAAGGTTGTACAGCTCGCATTCTAGAATTATATCTTTCAATTATGGGAAACATGAATTGTATATCAGTAAACCTGATACGTATGCAAATCAGCAGGGAGAGAAGGCAACAGCATTTGGGGAGAAGCTCAATAAAGGACAATCTTCTCAGACATATGTCATTTCTTCCACTAGGTCCTCATTGAATTACTTAGATCCCCATTGTATTATTCTTTCTATTTCATATATGACTTATGTATAGTAAGTGATACAGAATATAATGCTCCCAGAAGGAAGAAAGAGTCTTGACCAGTGTAAAAGTATCGGCATCACTTCCTTGTCCTCAGCCAACATTCTAAACTTTGGGAGGGCTCCTTGCTAGTGCAATAGGTAACAAACAGACTCATAATCTAAATCTTTAATATACACTAGACACACCTATAGAAGTTATGGGAAGATATAGGACTCAGAGCCTTGAGAAAGGTCAATAGACCGTGGAAAACAGCCCAGTGATTCTGCTGAATAATCCAGTTAGAGAGCAACTGATTCTACTTTTCTGCTGAGTTTCCAACATTCTATGGTATTTTAAATAACAAAGACTAGGATGTTAGGATTTGGAGATAACTATCCTTCAAAAAACAAAAAGGGGAAAATAAGAATATAACACAGGGCTACAAATAACTGATTTTAGCTGAGTCTACTGAATGATCATCATGGCAAATTATTCTTCTTCTCATTGGACTTCAGTTGAGTGCATAGTTAAAACCACCCAGTGTCTTATCTACCTTGAGCTTAAATCTGGTTCTTCATGCTATCAAGTCAATTTGAACAGTTATATTTCTTCCTGATAGGTCTACCTGTTGCCATTTGCCTCTTATCAATTAATCTTATAGATTGCATGTATATTTGTGAAATTACAGGTTAGATGTGATGCATATATTCAGTACATAGTACATATCAATTAAACTCATAGATTTTAGTGATTTTTTACAAGTTTGCAATCTATCTAACACATGTGCACTGGACCCACCCTTTGGAGAACTCACTTGGAAAATTTGAAAGGTCCAATTTTACTCTGAGAAGCATCTATCCTCTTGGATTGCAAAACTTTGAGAAAGCCTCCTACAGGATTCTACCGACCTAGTGACTTCTATTTTGTGAGTATTTTCCTAACCAAGAAACTCTACCTTCCACAGATAAAATTCACTGCCACTTCCTGCCCCAAATCATTCCTTTTACCCAACTGCCTTTGCTTCTCTGTTCCTCCCTCCTTCGCAGCAGGGCTTGGAAAGGTCCTGTGCCACCTGCAACAGTCTCTATAATTCTGAAGTCTTCGATGTGACACAGGTAAATTAAACTACATTCCTGTGGACAGGGGCCTAAAGTAAGTAACTCAAGGATCCACAGGGGATGAAAATATAAAGAGAAAAGCAGAAAAACAGCCAAAGAATGTGCCAGAGTCTGCACTTAGACAAATGTATGCAAAAAGCAGTTGGTTTTGACATCTCAACAACACTAGTGTGTGTTTCTTAAACCATGACATGACACATTTCAAATACTTTCACCAATTCCTCTTGTGAAATGTTCTAGTTGTGAAATGAACCCCATCTCTGCCTATCCCAAAGAATAATCAATTTCTGTAGGAATAAAAAAATGGAAAAGTCAAGTTTCACTTACTTCTTCATAAATAAATGTAAGACTGCAAAGTTAAAATTCACCATGCACATGTAGATATTTATCACACACACAAGTTTAGAGTCACACATATATATGTAAACAACATTGCTACAGATTCAGGAGTGAGGTCTTGAAATAACTCTAGAGATGTGAAGCACTGTGCAAGCCAGCTCCCCAAAAGGTATCTGGCTCAACGTTCACAGTAGCAGTAGCATAATCACATAGACATATATCATCACTTACTGCAGAATTTTATGTATCCTGCAGAGCCTAAGCACTGCGTGAATATTTTCTTAATGGCTGTGGATTATTTGAACTGAACACAATGAACACCAAATTGTTTACAAAGTGCTGGCCAACAATGGTATTCACTCAAGTTAACCTGCTTCAAAATGCAAGTTTCATTTCTTGTAATGCACTTATCATTGTGACCTTGTATAATATTTCACAATTTTCTTTTTGAAGCTATTTTCCAAAGACAACTCAGTTATTCTAAAATGTTACTGAAATATTCACATTCATACAGATAGATGTCTTCCCAAAAGATATGGATGGTTCTTATAATTTGGAAGGAAAAAAACAGAAGAAAGCTTTAAAAAATTTATTTTATTATTATTTTTGATAATAAAGAGCAGTCTAGTACAAACTAACATGCTAGGTGGTCTCCTAGCAATTCTGTCAGACACTGAAATATATTTGCTCAACTACAGAATACCTAAACTTAATCAATGTACATCATACATATCAATGTGTGTAAGAACAAGGTGTTTGTGGACAAAACAAGTCCAACACTGGATCTGGAGCTATGACCAGAGGTCACATATTTTCATTGTCATGGCCAGATGACTGTGTGTGTGTGTGTGTGTGTGTGTGTGTGTGTGTGTGTGTGTGTGACTAATT
>CABHPQ010141539.1:73426-86873 GCA_902168405.1 Peromyscus aztecus
ATATGTTTTAAAGACTCATCTTAAAATGAGTAAAAAATTTTGAACAACCACTCTACCAGAGAAAATAATATAAGCAACAATTAACACATAAAAACTTGCTAAACATCATTAGTCATTGGGGAAGTGTACGTTGAAGTGCTATAAAGTATCATCACAGATTTTAGATGGCTAAAATGAAACTCACATCACATCTATTTAAAAGAAAATAACAATGAAACCTCATGTTGTGATAGGGTTTGATTGGCTTTCAGGGTAGACATTATATTCATCTTTCAGAGCAGGAAGTATTAACAGATCTTAATGTCAAGAATGAACCACATAAGTCAAGTTCTAGGGCAAAAGCCACTCAGGTAGAAATAATGGCAAATGTGCCCACAGGAAGATCAAACAGAGAATAGCATGAGATGAAGAGGGGAAATAATAGCACATGTCGTACATGTCGTAGAAAGGTACTATAGGCTAGGAGATGATAGTTTATCCAGTGGAAGATATTTGAAAAGTTTTCAACAGGAAATGCCATGGCATAATATATTGTTTTTCTGTATTTCTAATCTTGCTTAATGCCAATTTTATTCAACAGTGAGATGTCAATAATTAATCATGTAATGTATATAAAAGGCTTAACACAACATCTAGCATGACTTGGAATATCATAATGGTGAAGCTGGAGAGAAGCATTTGCTGCTCTTGCAGAGCAGTTCCTAGAACCCACATGATGGTTAAAAATCATCTGTAACTCCAGTTCCAGGGGATCTAATGTCATCTTTTGGTCTCTGAATGTACCATATATGTATGTATTATAATTCATATGTCTAGGCAAAACACCAAAGCACATAAAATTAAAATAAGAACTTTAAAAAATATGTGTGGCTGTATTACCATGTTTTATGGGATTTCAGAGACTAAGAATTAGATGGCATACCATTATTTTAAGATTCATTGTAAAATTAAAATGCTGTTAATTATTATTATAATGGAGATAAATAAAAGGGGGATAATGGAGCTTAATATGATAAGAGCACCTTATATAAACAATTATGAAAATGTCATAATGAAATACATTATTTTGTACAATTAATATACGTTAATAAAAAGAAAAATCATAGCACTGATTTAAAAGCTTTAGTTCCACATGATTTGGGGATTTACTGACTCATAGCATTTCATCCTATGCCATATCTTATTATACATCAAACCAAATATATAAGCAAAAATATTGACTTATCAAAATATCTTCCCACTCACAGTCTTACTGTTCTCTCATTTTCTAATTCAGTACCTCAGACTCCATGTACTATGATGACCCTGTCAATGACATGAAGGTGGCCACCAGGAAACCATAGGACACTTTTGTTGTCTCTACCCTTGAATATATTAATCTAGTTTAATATCTGCATTAAAATTTGATTGTGAATGTTTCCCAACATTCCTCAAGTAATACAGCAAGTAAAAATCTAGGCACTCTTGAAAGAGAGGTCCTTTGACTGTCAATTTTATTACTGGGTTATGGTTGCACTCCGACATCACTCTGAATTCACATACTGAAGTCTGAACCAAACTCATTGCTCTGGTCTCAAAGCTGTACGCTTCCCAGATTTTAGTGAAGAAAGTAATCACTTTCACATGTGGATCCTCTATTGCAGTTCTGTGCCTTCTGAATTTACTTTCCATTAGGGTTCAATCTAGTCTTAATAATGTTGAAAGGTCTATAACAGCAATTCTCTTTTTTCTATTATTTGAAAATTTTCCTTTATTCTGTCTAGTAGCATGATAAATTCCATCACACCAAATTACTCAAAGGAAAGCATTTCTACTGAACACACTGAATGCCCATTTTGACCTGAGGCTGAAATAACTCAAACCAGACAGCCACTTCTCCAGTCACTGAAGTCAGACATACAGCTAAAATATACATGTCATTGACAGAACTCAGTCACATGGCCAAACTCCCCAAGTCTGAAGAATTGCTGTGTAAAGCCCAGACTACTTAAATGAAAATTCTGGTACAAGAAGACTGGAGTTCTGGGGTTAATACTACTCAGGGGTTGTGATGGCAGATTCTGGACAGAGATATGACTGGCTAAGTTCAGAAAGTGGCAATTTTTATAGCTTCTCTGAAGTCTGTTTCATCACTTGAAATACAGGTGTTACCACAGTACAAACCTCATGGAGTTATTATGAATAGTATTGCCATAGCAAGTAAAGGTTACCCATATTAGTAAATGCTAACTAACTTCATGTGTCATTCTTACTGGACTATGGCATGCCCACTCATCTGGCTACAAAGTATTTCTCAGTGTTTATGAAGGTATTTCCAGAAGAGAGAAGCATTTGAGTCCACAGATGGACTAAAGCCAATGGCCCTCTATAATGTAGTTGGACATCTTCCAGTCCACGGGGATCTGAAAAGAACACCACCACCAAAAATCTGGAGAAGGGCC
This sequence comes from Peromyscus aztecus, assembly GCA_902168405.1. Lineage (NCBI taxonomy): Eukaryota > Metazoa > Chordata > Mammalia > Rodentia > Cricetidae > Peromyscus > Peromyscus aztecus. Next base: position 75,868 of record CABHPQ010141539.1, read on the forward strand.
CACTTTCTACCTGATTTCTGGAGCTGGTGGATTTATCTTCTCCTGCCTCTGTACTTCAGGCTCCCAGCTCTTTAGACTGAGAAGAAGCTAGAATCACACCTTCAGCTCTCTGGTTCTTAGGTGTTCATGGTATGCCATTGCCCCCTTTCACTCTTCAGATTATTGGTGGTGGGTCATCAGAATCTCACCTTCATAATCTCGTGAACTAATAATACCTTGTATTAAACATCTTCCCCCGCCCCCAACCGGAGAACACTGATGAGTATCGCTTTAATTACAATCACTGCCGTTCTTTCTCTGGTTCTATTATTGTTCTGCCAGGTCCACAATGTAACAGTGCAGTGAGTGGAGAATGTCATAGGAGATGACACATGGACCCTTGTGTCTGCTGTTGTTTATGACAGAATGAATCTCCTCACAGCTCTGATGTCTCCTTTACAGAAGCAAAATTTCAATATAAGAGCTACATAAATAAAAATATTCTAGAAACAATAATTTGTGTCTAAAGTGGATACTCTGGTAAAGCGAACATTGAGATTGAAATTGTAATGATGGGGTTTTCTCTAGCTGCAGATTTCTCCCCATCCCCTTAATGGTGCTTTCTAGAACTCACAAGATTGTCCCAGCTAAGACTCATAGCAACAGAGGAGAGGGTGCTTGAACTAGCCTTCCCCTGCACTGAGATTGATGTCTACCCTAATTGTCATCATAGAACCTACATCTAGTGTCTGATGAAAGCAGATGCAGAGACCCACAGCCAAGCACTTGGCCAAGATCCCTGGAGTTCAGTTGAAGAGAGGGAGGAAGGATTATAGGAGCAAGGGGGGGTCAGGATCATAATGGGAAAGACCACAGAGATAGCTGACCCAAGCTAGTGGGAGCTCATGGACTCTGGACTGACAGCTGGGGAGCCTGCGTGGGACCATACTAGACCCTCTGAATGTGGGTGAAAATTGTGTGGCTTGATGTGTTTGTGAGTCCCCTGGCAATGGGGCCAGGACTTATCCCAGGTACACGAACTGACTTTTTAGAGCCCATGCCCTATGGTATAATGCCTTACTCAGCCGTGATGCAGTGGGGAGGAGTTATGCCTGAACTTGGTATGCCAGACTGTATGCTGAGTACCCAAGGGAGGCCTTACCCTCTATGAGGAGGGGATGAGGTGGGATGGGGAGAGGTGGAGGGTGGGAGAAGGGGAGGGAGGGAGAACAGGGGTTGGTATGTAAAAGGAATTCAAAATAAATTTAAAAGAAGAAATTGTAATGATGGTTTTAGTTTTAAAATTAATTTCTCTCTCTTTCTCTCTTTATGTATGTGTGGTTGTCTGCGTGTGTGCAGTAAAAAACAATTTTGTAGAGTTGGTTCTTTCTAACTTTATTTGGGTTGAACAGGGAATGCACATGGATCACTAGTCTTGCACAGAAAATGCCTTTACCCACTGAGCCTTCTTCCCAGACCCTTAAAGGAGTATACCAGGCTGGCTTTGAACCATGACACACCTGCATCTATCTCTTCAGTGTATCCTACTGGCATGCACCACCATCACTAGGTTATTTCTAAATCTAAAAAACAAAAAATCTTATCTAACTGAAAGGCTACCAAATGGGTATCAACAAAGGGTCTTTGTAGGTAGTTACTGAGTGTGTACCAGACAACTACTAAGCACAACTCATTCATCTGCTCATCACATATTCTGTATTGATCTCCTAGAATATGGCAGTTCCTAAAGAATGTCAGCCAGATGCACCTTTTAGGTCAGGATGGTGGCCGTTGAAAACAATAGAGATCTGTGATTGCTAATTTTTAGAGGAAGTAATACATTTTGTCAACTTGCACAGATAGTAAGGGTCCACACAGAGGCTGAAATCCAGGGCCCCCCAAACATTACAAATTCTGTTTTACATGCAGAGAAATCTCAAGGTTAGTGCCCACAATTTATATCAGATTTCAAAGCTGCCAGTTCCAGATTAAGGAAGTCACAGCAGGTGAAGCCAGGCATGACTGGTGTCCTGCATCAAGGTCCTTCCCTAAAGGGTCACAGAGCAGTGAGGGTCATCAGCTACTTCTGTCACAAAACCAGCTGCCATTTTCAGAACAAGTATCAAGTTGCCTCTGCTGTGAGAAATTAAAAGCTTTCATGGGAAGAAAACAAAGAAAGGAAAGAAGGCAAATTTAGAATAAATACCCTCCTCACATTCCCCAGTATTCTCTATTCTCTCTGCGACTGGTCTGAAAGAATGTTTTCATGACACTTTTTTTTTTTATTTTTTTTATTTTTATTTTTTTTACTAGAAGGAATTGAAGACGTACTTTCTTGGAGGAAAAAGTGAGGTTATATATTCTTTCTGAAGGCAATTCGAGAATTCTACAAAGCAATTGAAAGAATTAAAAGTAGCTAGCATTGGCAATTGACAAAGACTCTTTAGCTTGCCTAATCTTGTTAAGACTCTTGGGCCTACTCTTTTATAGCAAGGCCCCATTGTGAACTTATAAAACCCAATTGTAGAAAACTTCCATGCCAAGTGAGTTAGCATGTCTTAGTACTCTTGGAGGCTGACCACCCTCCAACTTGCAGGCTATTTCTGATTGCCATGGTTAGTCTTCAGTAGGAATCCTGTTACGTTAGTTGGCCTAGAATCTTTCTTTCCTCACAATCTCACCCAAGGTTATTCTTGTTTGGGTAATTTTTCATCCATTGGCTTCCATCTGCTCTTTGACTCTACAGTTCCAACTTCATAAGGTATATTTAAAGATAAGATAAAACTTTCTCTTGTTGCAAAATTCCATTGTCAGGGCCCTGATACATATTAAGATGCCTCTGAATAGTGCCTTTAAATTTTTTTAAATGTTTTAACAAGTACCATTGATTAAGTTTCTCTTTAACATAGCCCAGCAACACCAAGAGTATTACCCCATAAGGCTATGTGCCGAAAGAGGCTAACATTCTCCAAGACTCAATAATGCAAAGCATTTCACAGAAAGCAAATAAACCTAGACAGACAAGCCTAATGTCCCTACCTAATCAGTGAAATTATCATAAAGTACATAGCTGATGATATCCACGGAGAATGCTGGATGTATCTTGGTCTTAGAGGGCCTGAAAGTAATCATTAGTTAGGATTTTAAGTTTGCCACTTTCTCAAGCATCCATGAATATCCACAAACAAACAAAATAATGATTATATAATTGTTAATAGGTAATGGATGGCAAGACTAGAGAAATAATGAAAACAAGGACCTAGTAGTCTGCCACTGAATAACAATCAAAATTGTACATAGCAACCACCAAAGTTAATTTCTAATTTGTCTTTCCCCAAAGTTGAACTGATATAACAAATAGCAGTCTGTGTAGGATACTCCAGCAGCAAATCTGGAAGGGCTGGGTACATATATTTCATACTAGATTGGAGTGACACGTCCCCACTAGCTCACTCTAAGTTCATCTCCTTGAACATCATTTAGGATGCAATTTTATCATTGATTTTCCTCCCATTAAGTTAGATCTCAAATATGCAAATTAATTTTCATTTTAACTCCAGTCTAAATCGGTATATCAACACAAATCTATTTCTTACCAAAGCTCCAAAATAGAAACAGCCAGAACAATGGCAAATTAGGACACAAAGAGGAAAAACTAAGATCATAAGATGCTGGGAAGAAAGAATCTCTGTAGTGTCTTTGGTAACTTATGTAGGCTGCCTCCTCTCTCAATTAACTATTTCCTTTGCTGAACAAAAGCTTTGTGGTTTCATTAAATCCACTTTCTAAATGAAGAACAAATGTCTAACAACCATAAAATCATTTATCCTCACTTACTACCAGAAAAATATAAGTAACAATTATACTGAAATTCCATTGCACCTCAGCAGAATTGCAGCTAGCATGAAAAAAAAATGAAAAATGCTGTCCAGGATACAGACAAAAGGTAACCCTTATATTCTGCTGTTGGGTATGTAAGTTAATCCAGCCACTATGGAAGTTAGTATAGAGATTCCTTAAAACACTAGCAATAGGTCCTCCATAGGACCCTGCTATACTGCTTCTGGGTATTTACCAAAGGGCTTCAAGTCAACGTATCACTGAGACACTTATACACCACTATAGCTATGCTATAGAATCAATCTAGGTATCCAACAACAGAAGTATTTTTAAATAAAGAAACTGTAGTTTGCATACACCATGAATTTTTGTTAGCAATGAATAGAGCTTTACCATTAGGAAGAAAATGAATGCAATTGGAGATCATCATAATAAGCAAATTAAGTCAGTCATAAAGATAAGTGCTATATGCTTTCTCTCATCTGTGGTTCTTTATAGGCTTATATGTTTATAAAATCATATATGTGTAAATGACATGGAAGTAGAATCAAAACTGGATGGACAGCGATGGAACTAATGAGAGGACTTGGAATGTATGGGAGGGATATGTTCAAGGTACATTGTATGGTAGCATGAAAATGGCCTTTGGCCTCTATATGTAAATAAAATGTAAAAAGATAAATGCTTGTTTCATTTTAAATTACAATTTCTCAAAGATCCATGCAGTTTTGCAACATAGGTTAAGCACAAGGTATGGCACTAGCAAACCTTCCAGCTGACTTGTATCCAAACTGACTTCCACCAGCCACATTATGTTCCTGAGGGCTTCCCCAAATCTCAGATCTTGGTAGTATATAATTGAGCTATCTTAGAATCAGTCTTCAACCAGTGACTGATAAAAGGTTGTCTATAAATGTTTTGGCTCTTTCATCTTTGGATAGATGAATTCTAAAACATGAGTGTTACACACTTTCTAGTTTTCCCAGTTTAATACTCCAATGTTGGTAACCTTTCTGCTATGAACTGGATATGTGCATCTCTCTGACATTTCTATGTTGTCACTTAGACCTAAAGATGATGGTCTTCAGAGATGGGGCCTTAAGGAGGTGACTGGATCATGAAGGCAGGATCCATGTCCTTGAAAAGAGCTGAAGATGAGCTTTTTTCTGTTTTGTCTTCCTGCCCCAGGAGGATGTAGCTTTGTCCATCCCCTCTAGAGGATACTGCATTAAAGCCCTCTCTTGAAACCAGCCCTTTATGGGTGCTGGTAATTTGACTTTGATTTTTTTTCACCTTGAGATCTTTGACTTCCCAGACCTTTGAAAAACTGTTGGTTAATTTAAACAAAGTTACCTTAAATAACCTATACCTTTAGAAAATATTATTATACATGGTTACAAAGGCCATCTTCATGCAATTATATGGTGCGCTTTGATAAAATTCCCTCACACACCACTACACTTGCCTTCTTCTCTTCCCATCATTAAACCTAAAAGAAACAAATTTCTATTCTTTACACACAGTCTAGCCTAGAGTATTTAATTGCACTGCAGCAAGGAACCAAGTCATGCTCCTTCACTGTGCTGTTTTCTCTCTCAATGATGCTCCATGAAGTTTCCAAATGATGTACTTGCTCTTGAATCCCACCTCAAGTTCTGATCCTAGAGGGAATTCCAATCAAAATAGAAGAGGTCAAAGGACTTAGGCTTTAGAAGTGAGAAAGTACCTTTTCCTATTGTCTTTTATGACTACTTACAAGAATTAAATGAGATAGAATTTAGACCTCAGAGAACTCAACTGCTATGAATAATGTCTTCACAGGATTCCAGTTATTGTTACCAACTTTGCTCCAATTCTGAAGAACATCCTTTTACAAGCAAATAAATTTATAAAAGTACACATGTCAGTGATGATAAATGACTATGTTACTGGTCTATGTATACTTGAATCTATGTTTTAGAATGTACTCTTTGTGATTAAAAGAAATCATTTACTATGAAACTATGCTATGTTACACCAGCAGCCAGTTCATACATTCTGCGTTTACTGTGCCTCTTGATTACATCAAAGGCCACCTCATGAGACAGGCTTACGTATAAAAATGCCAGAGTGAAATGTGTTCTTTGTTTGGTAATATTGTTAAACTAATATTTTTTTAGAAAGATGTACCTGTATTTGGCTTTTGTAATGTTCTCTGTAAGACTGCACAGTGACAAAATCACAACACATACATTTCCTAGAAGAAATCCACATCTTTGGGTGCCACAGGGCTAGTTTCTGCCCCTACCTCAAATATCACCATTCTGGTATGGCTGATCTGACCCCTCTATTTGAAATCACATTTATGGCCTCCACCCATGCCAAACTTTCTGATCCCTTTATTCTCTCCATATTCTCCAGAGCATCATCAGCTGCTGACATGGAACACACTTACTTACAATGCTCACTGTATACTCTCTGTCTCTTATTCAAAAGAGGGATTTATCTACTGTGTTCATTACTGTGGCCCCTACATGACCTAAAAACACATAAGAGAACTCAAGTTCATCTATTAAAAACATGGGTGACTAGTTTACAATAGCAATTGTACCATTTGTTTCCAATTTTTTTTTTTATCTAGTCTGTCAAAGGATAAAGCAGGCTTGTATAGGCACCACCTGAATAGACAAATCTAAATGTATTCATTCACTTTAAATTTTTGTTATTAGTGTATATGTTTATGTGTATATGTGTGGGAGTACATGGGGGTGCACCTCCTACAATGAGTATGTCAAGATAAGATGTCAGCTTTGGAGTCAGTTATCTCCTTCCATCATTATGTGGGTTTGAGGGAGAAAACTCAGGTCAGCAGGCTATGCAGCAAATGCTTTCACCTGCTGAGTGATCTTTCTGGCCTGCTAGTTATTTGTTTTCCCCTTATCAATTAAATAATTGAATTAGAACCAAAGGTTTTTCTGTTCTACAGTGGTGTCAACAGTTGGCGAAAACCCTGGACAACATAGAGAAAAAAAGAAGGACTCCTCAGTGGGAGGACTACACTTCGTGTTTAAAATAAAATTGAAGTCAGAAAATGGAAAGCTCCTCTAACACTGCCCTTTTCTAAGCAAATAAACTCTAGGGACAGGTCTGGAATTTTCTCTCTCATTTGCTTTGCATTACTTTTAAGCAAGGTATAGTGATACTGTTATTCTTAGTTACCTCAGGTGATTCCCATGTTGATTTTGAGATTTTTTTTCCCACCCATTCTATTGGACACAAATCATTGGTAAGATTCCTCTCCACCATTCTATAGAACAAACATCATGTGAATGGCTACACTACATTATTCCATAGAGTGCACATAATGTAAAGGCCCTACCCCACCTTCTTTAGAATGCATATCATGTACAGTACAGGCCCTACTCCTTTATTTTACAAAATGTACATCAGTTAGGCTCTGTTCTACTATTCTATAAAATGTACATCATGTATAAGACTCCTGTCTTAGTTACTGTTCTATTGCTGTGAAGAGACACCAAGCCAATTCTTATAAAAGACTTGGGGACTTGCTTATAGTTTCAGAGGCTTATTCTGTTATCATCATGGCACAGAGCATGGCATCAGGCAAGAGTGGTACTGGAGAAGTAGCTGAGAGCTATATCCTGATGTGCTATCAGAGAACAATAAAGAGAGACTGGACCTAGCATGGGCTTTGAAAACCTCAAAGCCCATTCCCAATGACAACTTCCTCCAACAAGGCACAACTGCTCCAAAAAGTCCACACCTACTAATCCTTCTAATCCTTTCAAGAAGTCCCTCTTTCTGGTGACCCAGCATTCAAATATATGAGCATATGGGGGCCATTCTTACTGAAACCACTAGAGCTTCTCTCTACCATTTTATAGAACTCATATCATGTAGAAGGCTCCACCTCTCCACTCTATAGAATGCACAAGGTTCCACTGCACCATTGTATAGAAGGAGCTTCATGCACAAGGGTCTACTTTACCGCTGCACACAACTGTATGTGAGTGTACTATGGTTTGGCAAAATGATATCATAGAACTATCCTGTCATCCTTTTAAGTTTTGATAATTCCTAACTCCAGCAAGCACAAGACTATGTGATTTATTTATCTATTTTGGTTTAATTCAAGTAAAGTATAATAGAAACTTAAAAAATAATTGTGCATTGTTGAGAAAATGATTGCTGAAGCCAACTCATGCAAATGTTTTCAGCAAATATCTGAAATTCTACTTTTTAAAATAAACTGCATATTAACTTTTTTTCAAAGGAAAAAACTTTAAAATTTATTCTTTAAAAATATAATTTCTTCATATAAAGTTGAGTACTGGTCTTTCAAATTCTGTCAAGAAATGTGTTGGGATTTTAATGAGGATTGCATTGAATTTGTAGATTGCTTTTGGTAAAATAGTCATTTTTACTATGTTAATCCTATACATGAGCATGAGAGCTCTTTCTATCTTCTGATATCTTCTCCAATTTCTTTCTTCAAAGTCTTAAAACTCTTGTCATGCAGGTCTTTCACTTGCTTGGTTAGAGTTACACCAAGATATTTTATATTATTTGAGGTTATTGTAAAAGTTGTTGATTCCCTCATTATTTCTCAGCTCAGTTATCATTCGGATACAGGAAAGTGACTGATTTTTTTTTTAGTTGATTTATATCCAGTCACTTGACTAGAGGCATTTATCAGCTGCAAGAGTTCTCTGGTACAATTTTTGGGGTCGCTTATGTATACTATCATATCATTAGCAAATAATGGTACTTTGACTTCTTCCTTTCCAATCTCTATCTCCTTGATTTTCTTTAGTTGTCTTAATGCTCTAGCTAGAACTTCAAGTACTATATTGAATAAGTATGGAGAGAGTGGACGACCTTGTCTTGTTTTTGATTTTAGTGGAATTGCTTTGAGTTTCTCTCCATTTAATTTGCTGTATATTGCTTTTATTATGTTTAGGTATTTCCCTTGTATCCCTGATCTCTTCAAGACTTTTATCATGAAGACATTTTGGATTTTGTCGAAGGCTTTTTCAGCATCTAATGAGATGATCCTGTGGGGTTTTACTTTCAGTTTGTTTATATGGTGGATTACATTGACAGATTTTCAAATGTTGAATTATCCCTGCATCTCTGGGATGAAGCCTACATACAAAAAAACCCAGGATAATTAAATCAATCTTGTACAATAAGAGAACTTCCAGAGGAATCACCATCCCTTATTTCAAGCTCAACAAACCACATGATATTGGCAATGAAAATAGCCAGGTTGATCAATGGAAACAAATCAAAGACCCAAACATTAATCCACACACCTATGGACACCTGATTTTCAACAAAGAAGCCAAAATTATACAATGGAAAAAGAAAACATTTTTCAACAAATGGTGCTGGCCTAACTGGATGTCAACATGTAGAAGAATGTAAACAGATCCATATTTTCACCCTACACAAAACTCAAGTCCCAGTGGAACAAAGACCTTAATATGAATCCAGATACACTGAACCTTATAGAAGAGAAAGTGGGAAATAGCCTTGAGTGCACTGGCACAGGAGGCAGCTTCCTGACAGGACATCAATAGCGTAGACACTAAGATCTACACTTAATAAATGGGACATCATAAAACTGAAAAGTTTCTATAAGGCAAAGAACACCTTCAATAGGACAAAATGGCAGCCTACAGAATGGGGAAAGATCTTCACCAACCCCACATCTGATAGAGGGCTGATTTCTAAGATATATAAAGAACTCAAGAAACTAGACATCAACAAACCAAATAATCCAATTAAAAGTGGGGTACAGATCTGAACAGAATTCTCAATAGAGGAATCTCAAATGGCAGAGAAGCACTTAAGGAGATGTTCAACATCTTTAGCTACCAGGGAAATGCAAATCAAAACTACTCTTCCATCTTACACCTCTCAGAATGGCTAAGATCAAAAACACAAGTGACATCTCACGCTGGAAAGGATGTGGAGAAAGGGGAACACTTCTCCATTGCTGGTGGGAGTGTAAACTTCTACAGCCACTTTGGAAATCAGTGTGGCAGTTTCTCAGAAAACTGCGAATCAATCTACCATAAGACCCAGCTATACTATTCTTGAGCATATGGAGGAGTGTAGGAGCCAGAAGGGTCAAGGACACTACAAGAAAACTCACAGAATCAACCAATCTGTGCTCATAGGGGCTGACAGAGACTGAACCAACAACCTGGGAGCCTGCATGGACTGACCTTGGCACTCTGCATATATGTTATAGTTGTTAGCTTAGTCCTCTTATGGGACTCCTAGCAGTGGGAACAGAGGCTGTCTCCAACTCTTTTACTGGTTTTGGGGACCCGATTTGTCATACTGGGTTGCCTTGCCCAGCCTTAATAATGGGGAGGTGCTTAGTCTGACTGAAATTTGATATGCCATGTTTTGTTGATATTTATGGGAGACGTGCCCTTTTCTGAACAGAATTAGAGGAGGAGTGTATTGGGGGTAAGAATAGGTGGGAGGGTGAGGAAAAGGACTGTGAGGAAAGGAGGGAGGGAAAACTGAGGCTAGGGTGTAAGATAAATAAATAAACTTATTAAAAAGTATAATTTCTCTTACAAATTATTATGTAAAATGGCCCGTGTTTTCAGTAAGATTTAAAAGTCACAATATTTAAGGAAGTCATGGTCCCAAAACATAGTGGAACCCCCTTTACCAAAAAGTAACAATTTCAAACACTTTGAGGACCAAGAAGATGATTTAAAAAAGGAAAATTATATAATTTTGGATAAAAGACTGGCAGTTGCTGTAGCAGTGGTTCTCAGCCTTCCTGGTGCTGTGACCTGTTAATACAGTTCCTCATGTTGGGGTGACCCCCAACCATAAAATTATCTTCAATGTTACTTCCTAACTGTAATTTTGCTACTGTCATGAATTGTAATGTAAATATCTGATATGCAGGATATCTGATATGTGACTCCTGTGAAAGGGTCATTTGATCCTCAAAAGAATTGTGACCCACAGGTTGAGAACTGGTGGACTATGACACAGTAAAGACTTTGACTTGTCTGTCATGCCAACAGGTGCTTCTCAGCAACAGGAGATGGTTGCCAGGAGAAATACAGTGAATCTTACCAATTACTCAGCAGCTCGCTCTCTCTCTCTCTCTCTCTCTCTCTCTCTCTCTCTCTCTCTCTCTCTCTATCTCT
>CABHPQ010141542.1:393-13648 GCA_902168405.1 Peromyscus aztecus
TCTCTCTCTCTCTCTCTCTCTCTCTCTCTCTCTCTCTCTCTCTCCCCAGGCCTGGCTCTCCTCCCTCCTATCCCCTCCCTCCTTCCAACAAAGCTCTCTGTAACTCTGGTAGTTGTAGTCATGGCTTGTGACTTTCCCGCTGGTAGCCAGCGCCGTTTATCTTTCAATAAGTAAAGACAAAACGTCCATTTTCCGGAGACTAGAAAGACAAAATATTTAAATGCTAATAATGGCAGTCACTACTAGTATTATATATCATTTTTGCCCAGGCTCCATTTTTAATTTCATAATATCTATCAAAAACTTAAATGTAGCATGGTGGCGGCACACGCCTTTTATCCCAGCAGTTGGGAGGCAGAGTAGGAGGATCTCTGTGAGTTCAAGGCCAGACTGATCTACATTGATGGGAGAATTCCCACAGAGCTACACCTGATATACAACATATGCAGTGAGTTCTAGGCCAGCTAGAGCTACATAAATGAGACCTTGTGATATATATTTATTATTATATATATTATATATAATTTTACTGTATCAAGGTGGAATGGTATATACCTATAAAATCAGCATTTGGAGGTACAAGACTGGTCTAGGCTAAGTAGTTTGATTCTCTGTTACTAAGAAAATTTAAATGTGTAATTACTTTGATTTTTTTCAGCTCTAAGGATTTGTCCTCCAGCAATATTTACACAGAAAGAGATGGACATAAAAACATTTTAAATCAGAATATTAATTTTAATAGTAAACATAAAACTTCCTGTTATAACATATCTCTTTGTTAAGGAATTAGAGGATATACATGTGAAGACAGGTAACACATGTATTATGTTCTTTTGTTACCGCTTGTGGGTCTTTTGAGAGATGATCTCACTGTGTAGTCTAAGTTGATCTCAAATTCCCAATCTTCCTGTGCACTTGGTGGGGGTTTTACTTGTTTGTTTTTGTTTTTTTGAGACTAAGTCTCACGTAGCTCAGGCTGGCCTTGAGCTCACTATGTAGTTGAGGGTGGCCTACACCTTCAGCTCTTCCTGCCTCTCCCTCCTGAGTGGTAGGATCACAGGCATGTCACATATCTAAGCTAGCAGGATGATTGATTTCAGCTAGTGTTGCAGGGCAGATTCTTTTGCTCTGCTGATTTCAAGAATAGAAAGGCAGGAAAAGCAGGGTCTCAGCATTCAGTCAAGTTCTATTAACAGTAGGAGCACAGAGACCCTGTGCCTCTACCCCAAACCTCAGGGAGTATCGTTTTAAGAATTTTATAGAGGAAAATTTTGGTGTTCCTGGTTTAATTATCTATTACTCTTCTTCTTGAGAATCTTAATATCTTTCTGCTTTTTTTTTTTTTGAGACAAGGTTTCTCTGTGTATCCCTGATGGTCCTGGAACTCACTCTGTAGTCCAGGCTGGTCTCAAACTCAGAGATCCGCCTGCCTCTGACTCCCAAGTGTTGGGATTAAAGGTGTGCACCTCCACCACCTGGCCCTGCTTAATTTTTACTGTATTTAAATAAAGACAGTAGGCAGTCATTTTCAACCCTAAATTTACATTTGAATGGCCTTATAGCTTCAAAAATATTTATGCCCAGGCTCCACCCTTGACTCAGAACTTGGAATGCAATCAGGCTATCAGTATTCTTTGATATTTGAAGTATATTCTTTGCTATTTTGCCATCAAGAATAGACATATACTAGGGACAAACTTCCTCTGCTGTGAAATTATTTTCCTAGAATATAAATTCCAGTTTTTTGAGATAAATCATCTTTTCCTTAGGAATAGTAGATAGAATTATTATTTTCTATCCTCTTAGGGATCAGATTTTAATATATATAAACATAATATATATTACATAATATATAACATATATACATATACACACATAATACACACACATACACACACATCAGGGTGCGACCATTTGCTCTATCCCAAGAACTTCACAAAAGCCTCCAGATGGGATGCGTTGTTGTTTCTGCTCTGGTCTTTAGGGGGCCTGCTACCCAGCTCCTAAATAAATCACACACAGAGGCTTATTCTTACTTATGAATGCCCGGCCTTAGTTTGGCATTTCCTTAACTTTAAATGACCCCATCTGCCTTTTGCCTCTGGGTTTTTCCCATTCTTTTACTTCTGTGAATCTTACTCTTACTCCATGACTTGCTGGGTAGCTGGGTGGCTGGCCCCTGGAGTCCTCCTCCTTCCCTGGCTCCTTTCCCTCACTCCTTTCCCTCTTTTCTTCTCTCCTCCCAGTTTTCTCCTATTTATTCTCTCTGCCTGCCAGCCCCGCCTCTCCTCTCTCCTGCCTCATTATTAGCCGTTCAGTTCTTTATTAAACCATCAGTGTTTTAGACAGGCACAGTAACACAGCTTCACAGAGCTACACAAATGCAAAACAAACCAAAGTAGCACACCTTAAAATAACATTCTACAACAAGGATGCTCATGTTTGATGGTGTGTGCTTGTTCAGTTTGGTAGGATCACTTTCTTAAGCATTGCTTTTGGTTTGCTTGGTTGCTTTGTTTTGCTCACTAACACTTGGTGAAAAAGGCGTTGTGCTTTTACTTCCTTAGTTAGGACAACAGCCACAGGCTAACTGCCACTCTGAGAGGGTCCCTGGCCTTCCTTGCTCATTTGTGATGCGTTCACCTAGCAACGGTCTCCGTGACGTGCAAACATTCTACTGGTCGTTGTGCAGGATGCCCACGCATTAGGGTGTCTCCTGGGAATTGATCTTGGATTTGAGGTTTTCTCCTGATCGTGATATGGTAAAAAAAAAAAATAATAATAAAAATATGCTTTGTTCTTTCTAATAAGTGAATCGTAGCAAGCTATATGTCATGTGAGAAAGTAAGACACACAGAGATTATGAGGGTGGGTTTCCAAAGAGTTGACGAGAGTAAGCTGTAACCTTAGATAATCTTAGCTAGAACTCAGCTTCCATTTTAAAAAAATTAATTACGTATGTGTGTATGTGTATTTACCATGTGCACCAGTGGTGGTCAGAGGACAACTTGCAGGTCTGTGTGTGTGTGTGTGTGTGTGTGTGTGTGTGTGTGTGTGTACATACACGACACATACAAGAACATATAACACAGCATACATGTGGAGGTCAGAGGACAACTTCCAGGGGCTGGTTCTCCCTTACCAGGTGAGTCCTGGGGATCAAACTTGGGTCTTCTGGACTTGGTGACAAGCACCTTTAGATGGTTGAACCACCTCACTGGCCTTCCTCCTTCTCCTGAACCTCCATAAAAGAAATCTCTAAGTAATAGCCAGGCCCTGAATACCCTTCCTTGTGTGGCCCGCTGCTCCCATGTGTTCTGGTCTGCGCATCTCTCTGCTTCAGACAGAGTGGCTGTGCTTCTTTGCATATTGTTTCTGTGCTTTGAGAGAGATACCAGGATCCCGGGAGCACAGGACTGTGGGGACGGCTCAGTGATGAAGGACACTCGCTTCTCTTGGAGATGACCCAGGTTTGATTCTCAGCACACAGGTGGCTGCTCACTCACAATGGCCTGTAACTTCAGTCCCATGAGATACAGTGCCCTCTTCTGACCCTCGAGGGCTCATGCACACACACACGGTGCATATACAGACATACACATATTATATATATAAAACGAAGAACCTGGAAACACCCAGCCCAGACCCAGACCCTGACCTCCAGTAACTCTAGCACACTCAAGGACCTAGGGTTTGATCCTTAACACTGAAAAAAAAAGTAATATGAGGTTACGTTTATGCTTTCCTCTGGGGCACAAAGAGCTCTATAAACTTGTATGTGCATTATCAATTTCTAGCTGAGATTTTATGGTTTGGCTGTTTCTTGAGTGCTATAATTGCCATTTCTGATAGACTGAAAAATTGAAAATGAGGGGAATTCACAGGTCATAAAGCTGTGATTCATGCGTAGCATTAAGAATGGTGTGTGTGTGTGTGTGTGTGTGTGTGTGTGTGTATTCCAATGACACTTCAACTATTTCTACACTCTCTTCAGAAACTAGGTCCACGTTGTCTCCAAGAAACAATTTCAGCAGGCAGCGCCTCCTGAGGCCTGACTACACGCCGCCAAGACACTACTGGAACATTCTGGCAGTCTTTGCGGTTGGTTCTGCACAGGCCTCATCATCTCTTGCTGAGTGCTATACAGAAACGTCCCTTGGAAGCACTGGGGTCACCATCAGTGGGTCTGTTTCATGTTTCCTGTGACTCCAGCATGTCAAGGCCACTCCAGTCTTTAACTCACTCAGATCCAGGGAGGCTTGCTAATAGCCAAACCAAAGAGGCCTGTGAGGCGAAGCCATCAGAAGCCAGGCACCAATCACATCTATCGGCTCGGGAAAATGTCCCAGTGGTGAGTTGTACTCTGGTATTTTGGCCCCATTTACAGAAGGAAGTAAAATATCATTTGGGTGCTGTTGAGAGCTAGCCTAAGAAAGGGAGGTTTAGGGGCTGGAGAGATGGCTCAGAGGTTAAGAGCACTGACTGCTCTTCCAAAGGTCCTGAGTTCAATTCCCAGCAACCACATGGTGGCTCACAACCACCTGATGAGATCTGGTGCCCTCTTCTGCCTTGCAGGCATGCATGCAGGTAGAATACTGTATACATAATAAATAAATAAATCTTTAAAATAAATAAATAAATAAATAAATAAATAAATAAAATTAAAAAAAAAAAAGAAAGGGAGGTTTACTCCTGGCTGCCTGTTTGCTGGTGTACTTAGCATGTCTTTGCTAGTGAATGATACAAAAGATAAATTCAGGGGTCTGGGGTCTGTTGACAGTTCAGCAGGTAAATGTGTTTGTTGCACAAGCTGGATTGATTCCTTCTATAAGGTAAAGGAGAGAACTAACTCCCGAAAGTTGTCCTCTGACCACCACACACAAGCTGGGGTACATGCCCGATCATACATACACAAACAAATGTCTCGAATATTGTTAAGGACCAGCCTTAATAATCTTCCCCCCAGGGGCCCAGAAGAGAAGCTACAAACAGCAAGAATCATTTTCAGGAAAAGAATCTAAGTACACAGAGCTCTTAGTCCGTCTACTTTATTCTTCTGGGATAAAATTCTACCTACACAGCTTCAGCTCTGTTCTTGTGCCTAGCTCCTTTCTTGCCTGATTTCTCTCTACCTTTAAGTTCCCCTCTAAGTTCTACCTTAATTCTCTCATCTTAGTTCTGCCCCATCTTGGTCTTTCTCATCTGTTCTTCCCCATCTGGCTTTTCCTCATCTTCCATCTCATTCTTCTAGTTCTCCATCTAATTCTCCAGTCAAAATCCTCTCTCAGTCTCTGAGGTTTACAGTTATATACCCATGCAATAGCAGTGCTCTCGCTAAAGCAAGGTCACCAGGCTTGAATTCTTACAGGGTCATAAAGGCAGACAAGAGTTTTCCTCAGGCACTGACCATCAGGCTTTCTTTTATAACCCAAAAGGGGAGTGGTTAAGGGAGGAGGTCAACTAAGAGCTAAAATCGATTAAGATATCAAAAAGGGAGTTTATGTGCTCAACCTACACTCCTAGAAGTGGTTAGGTAAATGTTAGGAGTCTATAATGTTAGTATAAATACCGCTAAGGCTGTACAAGAAAGGAGGGTCTGAGCTTAATTTACCTTAATTCAGGAGATCGCTTGGCCTTGGATGCTTGATAGGTATTTCAGATAAAATACACTGTTATGAGTTCTTGGAAGCACACATAGCATACAAGGAAATCATTGCAGGAGTCAGCTAATATATATACAAAAGCTAAAGTATCACCAAGACTTCTTAAGCCCCATGGCTTGACCTTCGGAAAAGTCCTTGACCTTTCCAAGTAGTAACTTTTGTGACAGTAGCTGAATTCCATTACATTTCCCTGCAGCTTGCAGCACAAATGTAAAAATAAATAAATAAATAAAAGGTTAAACAACATTCCACTCTCTTTGTTTTTTTGAGACGTGGTCTCACTGGATAGCCCAGGCTAACCTCACATTTATGTCTCCTGCATCAACCTCTGAAGTGCTAGGGTTGTAGGTACCAAAGGTGTGAGGCACCTTTGATTTTTTTTGAGACTGTATACATGACTGACCTGACACTCTGTAGTCAGGCAGTTCTCACACTTACACTGATCCTCCTGCCTCCATCTCCCGAGTGCTGCGATTACAGGTAGACCATCATGCCAGGCCTCCCTGACTTACACTTTGTAAATTATGTTTATTGTGCATGCATGGCAGCCAGAAGACAACCTGTGAGAATCAGGTCTCTCCCTCCTCCGTGTGGGTCCCAGAGACAGAACCCAGGTCATCAGGCTTAGCAGCAAGCACCCATACCTGCTGAGCCATCTGGTGCCCCCCTCCCCCTGCCGATCCCTCAGTGTAACCCCAGAACAAGAAAATGGGGAACATCTGGATCTCAGGAAACCTCCAATAAGCTGTGGGTTTGCCTTTTTGGTAGTTCATGTTACCGGTGCCCATGACTCCCTGTCCAAATGAAAGACCTGCAGAGGATCTCTGGTCATTATTTTGCAGATGAAGAAACTCCACCTGGGAGCTGCCACACTGATTTAGCAGCAGATGGTCCCATTCTATCTGTCTAGTGCACTGTAGTACAGCTGGGTTCACAGGCCAGTTTCATGGCCTTAATGAAAATTTTTCTGGAATTGAAATATCTTCTCAGAGCAGATGATAGCCCTTCCATTGACGTTTTGAAGAGCACCAGAAAGGTCCACCCAGTCTTGATCTTATTATTGCTAGAGGATGAATCCCGAGCTGAGAGTTGGAAAGATGCAGAACGGAGATTTAGGGAAGTATTGTATTTTCTCCCCATGGTGGCTTTAAATGAAGACTAGCCTAGTTAGTGTCTTTATTAGGAAAAGAAACACATTGCATTAAAAATAAATAATAGAAGCCAAGTACACAAATAGGAACATGTCATGATGAAAACCATTATTTTGTACATTAATTAAAATTTTCAACTAAATGATACAATACAGAATGATACTGTTATTCAGTCTTTAGTGGCTGAATTATTTTGAAGTATCTCAATGCTCCTGAATATGTCTGAGAATTTAAAAAGCCCTTGGTGTGGTTGGATAAACAGCTCAATTGGTAGAATGCTTGCCTGGATCCTCAAGTGTGGTACATATGCTCACAATCCTAGCATTTGGGAATCCGAGGCAATTGGGTCAAAAATTCAAAGTTATTCTCAGCTATATAGTAAGTTTGAAGCCAGCCTGGGCTACATGAGACTTTGTCTCAAAACCAACAAAAACAGGACTTTGCCATTTTAAATATTTTATAATTACTATAAATAGTATAAAGTTCATATTAATAAAGTAGTAATGATCTTGGGGTTTTTTTTTGTTTTTTGTTTTTTTTGTTTGTTTGTTTTTTTGAAACAGGATTTCTCTGCGTAGCCCTGGCTGTCCTAGAACTCACTCTGTAGTCCAGGCTGGCCTCGAACTCACAGAGATCCGCCTGCCTCTGTCTCCCAAGTGCTGGGATTAAAGGTGTGCGCCTCCACCACCCAACATGATCTTGTTTTCAGTTAACTTTGTTTAACTATGAAATCATAACACAAAACACCTGGCTTTGAGACCCAGATTTCAAGAAACGTACTGCCGTGCGTAGTGGTGTCTACTTGTCATCCCAGCTGCTTGGGAGGCTGAGTCACCAGGAGGGCCACCAGAGCCCACCAATATGTGACCATCCTGGGCAATACAGTGAGCCTCTGTCTCAAAAGTAAAATAAAAGGAAATAGCACATTTTCTCTGGGAGCAGGTATACTTAAGATCTAGTTTGGGTTTTAACTATAATACAGCACCGTAAAATTGTCATCTCATAGATTTCTTATAGTTCAGGTTATGGAGATGCTAGGGACTGAACCTATAGTTTTGAATCCAGCCAAGTGCTTTGCTATTGAGCTGTGTCCCATGTCTGTACCTTTAAAACCTCCCCCAGTGCTGGGATGAAGTGCAGTGCCTCACAGACACCAGGAGAAGGGCCCCACCGCTGAGCTGCTCACTAACCCCACGCTTTAATTTCTTCTCCATTTGAGGCAATGCCTTGCTGTGCTAGCCCAGGATGACCTATAAAACTCTCTATGTCAACCAGCCTGGCCTCGTATTTGTGACAGTCTTCCGGTCTCTGCCCCCAGGAATGCTGGGATGATAGTGCGCACCACCACAGCCAGCTTGAATTCTTTTTTTTTCTGCTTGTGTGTGTATGCATGTTTCTGTGTGTGAATGTGGGAACGTACCTACTATGGTGCTCCTATGGAGTCAGAGGACACCCTTGGGTGTCAGTCTCTGTTTTCTATCTTGTTTGGGACTATCATCTCTTCCCCTCCCATCCTGCTCTGCCTGGTTCGTAAGCCTCCTCCATTCCCCTGTCTCTACCTCCCATTTTTCCCATAGGAGCACTTGAATTACAGGCTCCTGCTACCACCTCTGGCTCTGTATGGAGATTTGAACTCAGGTCCTCACTTTTATCTTACCAGTGTTTTTACCCACAGAACCATCTACCCAAGACCTAGAATAATTTTTTATTTACCACAAATGTAACCCATGCACGTAATTTTGTGTCAATTCCACCACAAATAATGTATCACACTTATCATTTTTGAGACAGGGTATCATGTAGCCCAGTGCTCAAACTTGCCCATGTACCTGAGGGTTACCTTGAAGAATTCTGATCCTCCTGCCTCCACTTCCCAAATCCTGAGATTAGAGCTGTGTGTGATGGGGAAGACTGCCCTCACACGGCCTAATAGCCTACCAGAGGATAACCGTGACTTCCAGGTCTCCTGCCCCCGTCTCCCAAGTGCTGGTACTATAGGCATGCACCACTAAGCCTAACTGTTTTTATTCTTCTGTGACTTGATTATTTGGTTTGGTGATGGATCTGTTTTGATATATGTATAATTTTTAAATGGTTTCCACCAATTTGTGATAGTCCACTGGATTCTAAAGGATAAAGCCATAAATTATTTACTCATTAAATTCCTACTTGACATTAGTGGTTCTCAACTTAAAAAAAATAATTTATTTAACTTTATTTTATGTGCATTGGTGTGAGGGTGTCAGATGCCCTAGAACTGGAGTTACAGACAGTTGTGAGCTGCCATGTGGGTGCTGGGAATTGAACCTGGGTCCTCTGGAAGAGCAGCCAGTGCTCTTAACCTCTGAGCCATTTCTCCAGCCCGGTTCTCAACTTTTAAGAATGCTTTGTAATATATATAAATTATGCATAATGATAGGTTTCATTATAATGTTGCATACATGTACATATGTGTCTCATATTCATGCCCCCATTACCCTCTCTTGATCTTTCTATTTTTATATCTTTTGTGTGTGTGACCCAATGAATTTCAATAGGTTTGTTTACAGGTGCATGGGCACCTTATCCATGGTTACATCACTGAAGAAAATGTCTCCCTCTCCCCAGACATCTATATATAAATCCTTCAGATGGCAGTGGCTACCTACTTGAAACACTTAACACCAAGGCTAACAACATGACCGTTGTAGTCCCCAGTTAATGACAAAAGCCTTGAACCTGGTCCGCTGGCCAGTCCGAGTCTGCTTCTGCATGGGCATAAATTTAGGGATGCTCTCAGGAAAAATACAATTAATATCAGATTCCTTAATGGGCAGGGAGAACATGTAGATCTCCTCCAGGGACCTGATCTTCATGTCCTTGACCAGACAGCCCAGCTTGTGGGTGACAGGAATCCATTCCTTGTCTTCAGCTTTACCTCCACGAGCTCCACAGCCTTGACCGTGGCCATGGCCTTGACCACAACTACAGCCCCCAAGACCACTGTTGAATCCTCCAGTACAACAAGGGAAGCTTCCAAGGTCTCCTAAGCCTGGGCCTCAGGGTCCTCTGGATCCTCAAGGCTCTCCTGATACACTGGTGTCATCCACCGTTTGGTGTTTTCCTGAAGAAAAGAAGAAGAGGAAGAGGTTATTATTTAGGGTTAGGGATGTAGCTCAATTGGTAGAGTGCTTGCCCAACATGCACAGAGCCCTGACTTGATACCCAGCACTGTATTAGAAAAAATGACCAACCAATCAACCAAACAACAACAACAACAGTCGTGGAGGCATACTCTTACATATGATATGTAGGCAGGGAGATCAAAATTCAAGGTCAGTCTTGGCTGCATACGGCGTTTGATGCAAGTATGGGATACATGAGTCTCTGTTTCAAAAGAATGGCCACATTTCTATCTAATTCCATGTAGTCTGTTCCTTCTCACTTCAGCATGACCAAGTCTGATTCTTGTGTGTGTGTGTGTGTGTGTGTGTGTTTATTTTCTGCATGTCTTTCCCCTTTTCTATTAGCATAGAAGTTATACAATATATGATATTATTTTCACAGCTATAAAGCTTTTACTATTGTGGCGGATTTGATCAAAACACATTATATGCATCTGTGAAATTCTCAAACAATAAAGACTTGTGTTATACTAACACACACACACACACACACACACACACACACACACACACGTAGCATAGTTAACTAAAATCTTTATTAGTCATTTGAGTTCTTGAGCACTAAACTTTTGTACTATACTTGAACTTCCTTTTCCATTCTTAATGTATGTATGTCCCTTTTAAAAAAAAGAAACTCCTGGGGCTGGAGAGATGGCTCAGTGGTTAAGATCACCGACTGCTCTTCCAGAGGTCCTGAGTTCAATTCCCAGCAACCACATGGTGGCTCACAAACACTTATAATGAGATCTGGTGCCCTCTTCTGGCCTGCATGCAGGCCGAACACTCTATACATAATAAATAAATATTTAAATAAACCAAAAAAAAAAAAAAAAAGAAACTCCTGTGCTGAGTGTAGTGTCACACACCTTTAATCTCAGCACTGGGGAGGCCGAGGAAGACGGGTATCTGTGAGCTAAAGGCCACCCTGGTCTACAGAGTGAGTTCCAGGACAGCCAGGGCTACATTGTGAGACTATGTCTCTAAATAAAGAATTTTAAAGAGAAAGGGAAAAAAACCTGCTTGTATTAGTTGCTACTCTATTGCTGCGATAAAATCCCCCAACAGAAAGTAACTTATTGAGGAGTTTATTTTGGCTTAGGATTCCGGAGGGCAAGAGTCCATCACGGTGGGGAGTAACGGCAGCAAGCAGGCAGGTACAATGGCAGGAGCAGAAAGCTGAGCCATCACATCTCTTCACCAACATGGAGCAGAGGTCCCACCGGAAGGAAGGAAGCGGCACGAGGCTTTCCATTCACAAAGCCCTCCTCCAGTGCCGATCTTCCCCCAGCTGCTCCTCCCTGTACCGCTCCAAACAGCGCCACCTACTGGGGACCATGTGTTCAGATGCTTAAGCCCAATGGAGGGACATTTCCTGTTCAAGCCACCACACTGTTTTTTCTGGTGTGTGTGTGTGTGTGTGTGTGTGTGTGTGTGTGTGTGTGTGTGTGAAAGGAGGGACATTTCCTGTTCAAGCCACCACACTGCTTTTCTGGTGTGTGTGTGTGTGTGTGTCTGTCTGTCTGTCTGTCTGTCTGTCCAAGTCTGTGCTTGGGCAGGTGGAAGCCTGAGGAGGGAGTCCGGTAGCCTCCCTATCACTCTCTGCCTTATTCTTTTGAGGCAGTGTCTCTCTGAACACCAGCAACCTCAGCACTCCAGTCGCTGACCCTACCAGCCCTGGAGATAACCACAGAGCCATCCCTCCAGCACAGCCTTTGTTTTCGTTTTTGGTTTTTGCCCAGTGTC
This sequence comes from Peromyscus aztecus, assembly GCA_902168405.1. Lineage (NCBI taxonomy): Eukaryota > Metazoa > Chordata > Mammalia > Rodentia > Cricetidae > Peromyscus > Peromyscus aztecus. Next base: position 12,115 of record CABHPQ010141542.1, read on the forward strand.
TTTATTTTCTACCTCATGTATGACAGTTTGGCTCATATCATTTACTGTTATTTTCTTCTTCTTTTGGTACTCCCTCCCCACTTTTTGGGTAACATTTTGTAGTTGACCTCAGACTCACAGCAATCCACCTGTTTCAGCCTCTTGGATGCTGGAATTATAGGCACTAGCCACAGCACCTAGCATCTCTTCTCCATATTTTTTATTTTATTTTTATTTCACACATGGTAAGTTTGTTTTCTTACATCTTTAGAAGTTTTGTTGTTGTTGTTTTTTGAGACAGGGTTTCTCTAGGAAACTTTAGCTGTTCTTGGCTGTCCTGTAACTTGCTCTGTAGACCAGGCTGACCTTGAACTCAGAGATCCCCCCACTTCTGCCTCCTGAGTGCTGGGAATAAAGACATATGCCACCACCACCTGCATCTATTCTTTTTTTTTTTCTTTTTTTTTTTTTAATTCGGAGCTGAAGACCAAACCCAGGGCCTTGTGCTTGCTAGGCAAGCACTCTACCACTGAGCTAAATCCCCAACCCGCATCTATTCTTAATCTTAAAACATAAACTGGGCGTGTAATCCAAGTACTTGGGAGACAGGAGGACCACAGTTTGAGTCCAGCTTGGGCTGTATAGTTAAACCTTGTCTCAAGCAAACAAACACCCAACCATAATTTAATTCAGTATGATATACTGGATGACAGTTCCGATCATTGATTTTTAGGAAACACTGTTACTTTATGCGCTATTGTAAATTTGAAAGTATGTTTCCAGCTAAGTATGAACAATATGAGCTGTCTCTACTTTAAGATACCCACCCCAACTGCCGAGATAAGAAAATGTGGGTGACTGGAGAGATAGTTCACTTGGTAAACCGCTTCTATCGTAAATATAAGGACCTGAGATCAGTTTCTGGCATCCACATGAAACCCACAGGCACAGCCAAATGTGCCTATAATCCCAGCACTGTAGATGCAGGCACAGGCAGATCCCTACTGGATGAGCAACAAGCCAGTGAGAGACATCTCAAAAAACAAGGCGGACAGTACCTAAGGAAACACACACACACACACACACACACACACACACACACACGAACACACAAATACACACCAAAAAGGAAAAAAAGAAGGAAAATATTAAAATTTATGCTTCTTGGAATGGACGCAAGATGTTACATTTTTCTTAGTGCATTAAAGATCCCGTTCTGCTGCTTTCCAGTTTCTGTGTTATTAGTGAGGAATCACTTTGACTGGTGTTTGTAATTGTCTTAGGTCTTAGGTCTAGGCTGCTCTCAAATGTAGCACACAGCTGAGAATAACTTTGAACGTCTCTCATTTTTCTGCCTTCACCTCCTGAGTGCTAGGACAGCAGATGTGTGCCACCATTACAGGTGGGTGGTTCAACTCGAGTGCTGGGAACTGAACTCCAATCCTCTGGAAGAGCAGCAAGTGCTCTTAATCTCTCTCTAGCCCCTAGAAACTACTTCTCTCTTCTCTTCTTCTCTTCTCTTCTCTTCTCTTCTTTTCTCTCTCTCTCTCTCTCT
>CABHPQ010141543.1:0-29914 GCA_902168405.1 Peromyscus aztecus
TGTGTAGTCAGATTTTTCCTTGGGCTGCCAGCTCAGAAGTAATGACATGGAAACACTGATTATTAATTATGAAAGCTTGGCCTTTAGCTTAGGCTCTTCTCAACCAGCTCTTATAACTTAAATTAACCCATTTATATTAATCTACATTCTGCTATGTGGCATTACCTCTCTTCCACCTAGCACCTCCAGTTTCTTCTCCATGTCTGGCTTGTGACTCTTGTGCCCCTACATTCATCCTGAGTTCCTCCCTTTGACAGGAGTCCCTCCTATTCTCTCCTACCTAGCTGTTGGCCATTCTGCTCTTTATTAAACCCATCAGAAGGTCCCTTGGCAAAGACATGTCTTCACAGTGTACATAAATATCCCACAAGTGTGCTTATTGTGTAATTCAAGGCACCAATAATGTTTTGTTTTGTTTTGTTTGTTTTCCAAGACAGGGTTTCTCTGTATAGCTTTGAGCCCTTCCTGGAACTCACTCTGTAGCCCAGGCTGGCCTCGAACTCACAGAGATCCGCCTGGCTTTGCCTCCCGAGTGCTGGGATTAAAAGTGTTTGCTACCACTGCCCAGCTAGGCACCTATAATGTGATAGAAAGGGATGCTGTACCTGACCCCATGTGCTCCAGGCAGATCTTCCAGACGTGAGGCTGGTGATGACAGTCACTGATCATGTACTTGCATCACTCGGGCGCTCTGAGCCCTTTGCATTTCTCTGTTCTTTTTCATTCACCCTGTTCTTTAGGAAGCATTGGTGATGTCTTGATACTGCAAACCCTAGAATCTTGCCCTCCATCCTGACAATTGTGTGCTTTGTAAAAATATCTTATGTGCATTTGGTCTTCATCAGGTGACAATTTGTACCTTAACCACTTCTTTTGCTGTCCTTCCTGGCACAGCCTCATCCTCACTTACCAGTATTTGGAAATCACCTTAAATAACCATAGAAGTGGCAAAATGGATGGGCGAAAGTCCCAGTCTTCAACCCTGTACAAAGAACTACAGGCAACTAAGGAATGGTGAAAGCTGGAGAAATGGTCTTCCCCAGGGAAGAGCACACTAACTGGTTATTCAATACTGAATGGTCAGCCCTGAAAACATCCATACAAGCAACATTATAAGGCTGAATAGGTTATATACTTGTAAGAATAATTAATGAAAAAAGAGGCCATGGATTTCCAAGAGACCAAGGAGTAGTATATATGAGGTTTGGGGGGGGCAGGAAAGGGAAAGGAGAAATGATGTAATCATATTATCTCAAAAATAAAGGAAATAATAAAAGAAAATGAGGATAAAGAAAAGTATGGTGCTGAAAAGCAACTCCTCCTGATTAAGTGCCTTAAGCCCTACACACCACTTGGTTCCTTGAAAGTGAATTTGGGATGGGTGAGTATCTCCAGGTGTGAAAACATTCTAATCACCACCCACTCATTGCCCTCACACTCCAGGCTTCAGAACCACAGAAAAAAAAAGCTGTTGTCTCAGCATTAGAGGAACTGCCCTGAATTATGTTCCCCAAAGACTCCTTCATTACAGTCTGTCAATGCAAGCCCACTGAGCTCCTGTGGGCTGCATCCACTGCCACCTGCAGGCTTCCTCCTTGGCTGCAGGCTAGCTGACTTCCAGTGCTGGAGAAGACCAGGCAGGCAGGTGCAGGGAGAATTATGACTCTGTCCTCATGAACAACTTGTTCAGCATCTACTCCTTTTTGAAACAAAGGTCCCCATTCTTCCTCAGGATTGACCCATTTCCAATTATCTTAAGACCTATTCTTTGTCTTGACTTTTCTTGAAACCCAGTCTTTCAAGCAACTTTAGGTTGTCCCTCTCTGCATGCAACTGGCTCTCTAGTCCAGTACACAGAGTATTTTCTTTACCTTGACACTTTTTTTGAAGTTTCTCGTGAAATTTCTAGATGCTAAGAGTTTGCAAAATGAGAATGCTGTACTCACTTTGTCAGTTTTGCGTCAGTCCCCTACCTGGCAAAGCTACCTTCCAGTTCATTAAGAGCCTCCGCTTTGTCCTTGGACCATTTCATTTGCTTATCAGGTTCTGATGGGGTGAAACAGAATCAGCCTTCCACTAGGAAAGCAAGACTTGGCTACTTAGTGGAGGCCTTGTGTTCTCCTCCTTTCCAGAAGCTTCAATGTGAGATTAGATGAGAGACAGGGCAGCTCATAAATGCAATGAAGATTATCAAGTGTCCCCGATACAAACGATGGAGAGGCATGGCCTCACCATGATCAAGCTAATCACACCCTTCCAGTGTGGCACCATCACCTGTCAGGCTTCTGCTCCAAAGTGAAGCCTTGAATGCTAACCTCAGTATGAGGAAGTACACAGTCATCTGTCAGTGAGTGGCCGTTAGAAAAGTCAAAGTACAGTGAACAACTTGATAACTGACTTTGAGGGCCACGCAGGCAAGCTACCTGCTTGTGGATTGCTCAGTGATGTGGAACAAATATATTGGCACTCACTCAATTTTATTTCGTCAAAAGTTACTTTACAGCAGGAGGAACAATCATAGTGATTTCTATTTCACTATTTGATCTTAAGGATTAAATAAACTTAGGACAGCAAGTACTCAGGAAGCATTGCTGTATATGTGTGTAGGTGGTGTGCATGCACGTGTGTATAAGTACACGTGTGTACAGGTATGAAGCATGTGTGTAGAATCCAGAGGTAGGTGTCAGGTGCCTTCTTCAATCACTGTCCATGTTATTTTTTGAGGGAGGGTCACATGTCCAACCCAGAGATCACTGATTCAGCTAGCTAGCCAGCTGCCCCAGGGATCCTGTCTTTGCCTCCCAAGGACTGTGATTACGGGAGGCCACCATGCCTACCCAGTTTTACATTGGTTCTGAGAATCCAAACTTCAGTCTTCATGCTTTCTGTCAAGTACTTTATCTACTGAGCCATTCCCCCAGTCCTGCTACTATTTTTTTTTTGCCTTGTGCCTCAAATCTGAAATACTCCAAGATTCCAATATTTTTAAAACATTATTTTCATTTTTACTTTCATGTGTATGTGACTCGGATTCATGTGAGAGGTTATAGTCAAAATACCAGCAAAAGATAGGCCTAGTGGTTCATGTCATCACCCGCAAAGCAAGGCAGGTGATCTTTGTAAGTTCCAAGCCAGCGAGGGCTACACAGTGGGATACTATATCAAGTGAAACAAAAGTCAAATGAATGAGCAGCTTCCAGTTTATGGATGTTAGCATCCACAAAGTTTGAAATTTTGGGGCTAGAGAGATGGCTCAATGGTTCAGAGCTCTGTCTGCTCCGCCAAATGACCCAGGTTTGAGTCCCAGCTCCTATGCATTCTTCTGAATTCCTCTGGTACCAGACATGCATGTAGTGCACAGTTATTCAAGCAAAACACACACACACACACACACACACATATATATATATCACAAACACCATATATAAATATCATACATATGCAGTATTTTCAAATGCATCCCAACAATGAAGGCGGGTGTATTAACATATGTTAGAATGATGGTACTTGAAGGCAGTGACAGGAAAAGAACAGATTTTTCTGAGTTACTGATGTGTTCAACATTTTGTTGTGAATAAAGTTTGTTCAACACAGAACTTTTATAAAAATTTATATGAAATCTGCATCATTAGTTCTTGCCCCGTGTCACTTATTTATTTGGTTTTGCTTGTTTGGGACAGGGTCTCACTATGTAGCCCCAGCTGTCATGGAACTTGCTGTGTAGACCAGGGTGGCCTCAAACTCACAGAAATCTTCCTACCTCTGCCTCCAGGGTGCTAGTATTAAAGGGGTGTGGCACCATGCCCAGCCCCTGTGTCTTGTCTTCTGATGTACCTTTTTGTCTTTCAATTTCACTTCAGATTCTGTCCCCATTTCTGTTTCTCTATAAAACTCATTTCATATATAGTGAGTTCACTTCATAAAATCCTCACTGCCCTATCATATTCTACTTTTCAAATTGTGTAGTCTGAAGATTTCCTGTGTCCCAGCCTGCTGGCAGTTGGGACAAATCTCTCCTGCTTGCATCCCACACAGAGGCTTACATTAATTATAACTGCATGGCCATGGCTCAAGCTTTTTGCTAGCTAACTCTTATATCTTAAATTAGCCCATAACTATTAATCTATGTGTTGCCACATGCTCCGTGGTTTTATCTGCGTTCCATTACATGTTGCTCCTTGGGCGGCTCACTGGCATCTCTCCTTGCCTTCTTCCTGTCTCTCTCTTTGAATTTCTCACCTGCCTCTAGGCTGCCTTGCCACAGGCCAAATGGCTTTATTTATCCACCAATTAGAGCAACACATATTTATAGCATGCAGAAAGACATTCTTCCATCAAAATTGTTTTGTGTTATCAGTTGCACCTCTTCTGACAGGCGTGGGTTTCTGGTGCACTCTCTTTCAAGCCTGTATGACGAAACTGAGAATTTATTTTAGTATGTTTGTGGGATGGAGTAGAGTCTGACCAAAAACTGGAGAAGTATCTTTAGAGAAGAGCTAATAATATTGGTATTTTAAAGCTGTATAATATGTGGACCAAAAATTATTCTAACTTGTCTGGTTTATCTATTATTCTCTATGAGAAGTTCATTTATTCATGAGGATATTGAAGTCCAGATACCAAAATGTGAGTGATAAAGCAAGCATGGGAATTCATGTCCAAATTTAAATGTTCTTTTACAAGATTTTCTTCCTCATATTTTGATTCATATTCTATTTCTGTCAAACTGCACCCTCTACTAGTTTCTTACACCAACATCCCCAATGTAGATGCTCCTCAGCCTTCCTCTTCTTCACCTCTCCATAAACATGATATAAGGAGAACACTGAGATGTTACTGCCTTTATTTCAAATCATTGCAGTCTCTGAAATTAAACTAGCATTCATTTCATTTTGAGTCCAGATAAAGCCATTTAAATGGTTTATCTGTTACCTTCTTAGAGCAGACTAAGCAAGTGGACAGTGTATAGCTTGCAATCTAACTATTAAAAAATGAAATTTTGAGCCAGGTGGTGGTGGTGGCACATGCCTTTAATCCCAGCACTCGGGAGGCAGAGCCAGGTGGATCTCTGTGAGTTTGAGGCCAGCCTGGGCTACCAAGCGAGTTCCAGGAAAGGCGCAAAGTTACACAGAGAAACCCTGTCTCAAAAAACAAAAAAAAAAATGAAATTTTACTAAAACATAGGCATACCCAATCATTTACATATTTCTCAATCATTACACATATCTGTATAATAGCACAGTGGCTTTGACAGAGACATCCCCTGAAACAAATTAAAGTTTTTCAATTGACCTTTATACAAAAAAGTCATTGCAAATAGTTTTATGGTGAAAATCCCAAGTAACAAGAATAGAAATTCCCTAAACAAATACTCCATCCTTGAATAGAGTCTCGAGGACTAGGGCTCAGGTTCCCATAAAAGAACCTTCTGTACTCTGCCAGCGATGGCCTGTATGTGGCACAGATTAGAAATGTATCTGAGGGTGGACCCACAGGTGGGCATCAAGGTGAACTTTCAGAAGCACTTGCTTTGTGACCTGCTCCTTCGCATTTTGGCCATCCTTTTTCTTATATCATGTATTAGGTGTCTTATTAGAATTTTTGGAGGAAACTCGTTTAATTTGGAATTTCCCATGTGCATTAGAGTTGTTAAGAGGAAGCATTCCTTCCCAGTAATGAATGACATATTAGCCAGGAAAACAGCTAGAGAAGCTAAAGAAAAAGCCAATAGGAGTCAATGGAGGAAAGGAGAAGCTTGAAATGTCTCCCAAAGCTGATTCCTCTTGTTCCTTCCAATGTGAATGTCAATATATTTACTTGAGTTCAGTCAGCCCCCAGTTTAGACTCAGCAAGTTGAGTCTTTCAAGGCCACTAAGCCATGTGCATGGGAAAGACAGCTAACAAACACAGACTAATTAAATATAAGCAGAGGCCTCTAAGACATCATGTGCTTGAATTCCCCATAGCTCATGCCTGGTGCTATGAAGAGGATGAGGAAGGACACCCTCAGACAGTGCAGGAAGATCAATTATGGCTGTAAGTGAGAATTCAGGGAACTTTCAACTCCATTACCCATTATCAAACATCACAGAATACTTCACAGAAGTTCAGAAGTTCAGGACAAACTTGTGATGCTCTTAGAGGAGATAAGAATCTATAGACTATGTCTGCATGTGTTTTTCCCCAGATTTGTTCAACCACTGTACATATCTATATACACACATATACAAATTATATGCACACACATATATCATATTCTAATCCAGTCTTCTTAATATCCTGACCAGCTTGAGACATCCATACCATTTCCAGTCACAGACAACTATCACAGAAGCAACCATCACTGATCCTGAGCTTGCTATTTTCTGGACCTAACATCCTATTTCAAGTATGATATGCTCATCATTATTAATCTTCAACTTGAATTTAGATAGTATGAACAGAATCATTTTTTTAAGCGACCATTCATTTTAAGGTCCGTTAGATAAAGCACTGCCAGCACATGGAAGGTCAACATTATTTTTTAAGAAGAGGTTAAGAATAAAGAGGTCTAGGGTGCTGGAAAGATGGTTCAGATAGTAAAGCACATACAGTTCTTGTAGAAGACCCAGGTGAAGTCCCCAGAACCCACATCCTGCGGTTCACAAATGCTTTTAACTCCAGCTCTAGGAGATTCAGCATCCCCATCTGCCCTCTGTGGGCACTACACTCAAGTTTACATACACACACTCAGAAACACACATATACAAATAGTTAAAAAAATAAAATTGTTTTTAAAAAAGAAAAGGCTTCTATTCAACTCTCAAAGTATAACAGTGTTTAGCCACTGAACTAAGTGGTCCACGTGCACATAGGCGTAAAAATGTTACTAGAATGACTAGAGGCCTGAGATCAGTATTTGATATTTTCCTGTATGTCCACTACCACTTTTTGATGACTAAATCATTCTCATACCATTTAAGCAGAACCATGCTGTGTTGTCTTGTTTTGAGAGTGAGGAGAAGGTTGTGAAAATTATCATAGATCTACCTATACCCTTACACTCCTGCCTGGCGGCCTCCATTCTTTCCCTCTCAGAAGGAGTGAACATGATAAAGCTCAGGTGGGATAACCAGATGGAGCACTGTGGGACACAGCGGTACATGAGCTAATTATTGTAAGAAGTTATGTACTGGGATGCATCTCTCCTATAGACTGAAGTCTCAGATGAGAATCTGGGGAAGTTCTGAGGGTGATATGGAATGGTACAGCTTCCAGCATTGTCACAGGAATCAGCAGCAGATCACTGAAGAGAGTGAGAAGATGCCCCTCATTCTGGCCACTGTTCCTTCTCTTACTTTTTAATATTTTCTGACTTGGGAATAATTTAATGGCAGCTTGGACTCCATTTAATCAGTGAGTATCCAGAGTCTGTATTGACCCAACATTTAAGGGCTTTTCTTTGACAATAGCCTTGGATGCAAGACCTTTTTGTCCCTTTGTTTCCTCCCCCTCATCTGAAATTCTCAAGTAGGGGCAATTTTGCTCGGAGAGGACACGGGAATTTGGCCTTGGTGGTCACAACTTCAAGAAAGAGGAAGTGAGTGCTCTTTGAATCTTAAGATTCTGGCAAACACCCTACATGTTGTGTAAGATAGTTTCCCATCACGAAGACTTCAGAGGCACCAAACGTCAATAGTGTCAAGGTTGAGAATCTGTCTTTCACTAATATACTATTTAGTCATAAGTGACCAAAGTATCAGACATAGATAAATTAAGAGAGGAAAGATTTGATGGCTCAAGGTTTAAAAGGTTCTTTCCATCACATGGGGAAAGACATGACATAGCAGACTCTTTATGTCATTGTAAGCAAGGAAGCAGAGAGCAGAATCAGACACTCTACTGACTTTCTCCCTTCCTAACCACCTTTTTACTCAGCTTGGGCCTCAGCCCAGCAATGAAGCAACCTACATTCAAGAGGGGAATTAACCCCTCTGGAAATGCCCCCATATATGGAGCAAGAAGTGGACCCCTTCAAGTTCCTTGATAATTCTAAATCCTATCACAATGGTAATGAAGATTAGTTATCCCAACTAAGTTGTCTTTCTAGCACCAAAATTTTAAAGCAGCTCACCCAAGAATGATACTTTTTCTAAACAGAAATAACATACTGGTGCATGAGTTGTGATTTTGGATAGGTAGAGAATCTCACCATTGTCTTTAGCTAGAGTGTTACTTTGTATGAAGATTTCCTCTAACCAGACATGGTAGTATACACCTCTAATCCCGTCCTCCCTGGAGAAGGAAGCTAATGGACTGTGAGTTAGAATCTAACCTGGACAATTTAACAAAACCATCTCAACATAAAATTTTTTTTAAAGCATTGAAGGGATAAGCATGATGGCACATGCCTTTAATCCCAGCACTCAGGAGACAAAGGCAGGTAGGTCTCTGTGAGTTTAAGGACAGCTAGTCTGTATAGAGACCAGTTCCAGAGTTACATCGTGAGACTTGTCCCTAAACAAAGGTGGAGAGGGGTTTGTAGGTTAGCTTAGTGGTAGAACATATGTTTTCTGGCTTAGCGTGAGTGAGGCCCTGGGTTCAACTCCGGCATGGGAAAAAACTTGCCTGACTCTTGAGAGTTGACTCTTCCATTAATTTTGATAAATCCTGTTTCATAAATGCAATTATTGAGAAAAAACTCATGAATTCCTTAATAGTCACACAACTTGATAGCTTATTCTGTGTTCTTCATTTTTAATGTATAGTGTTGCCTGATTCTGCCAAGAGCCTGCCTTGCAATTTGTAGATTTGGTTCCTTAGGTTCCTTCCCACCTGAAAATTGGGAATTAAAATGGATATGCCATATCATTCTTCTTAGGAGTACTAAGTTAATATAGGCAAAGTAATTAGAGCACAGTATACCCCTCCCTTACCTATGAGACATATATTTTAAGATACCCAGTGGATACCTGAAACTATAGGTAATTCCAAGCCATATATATGTGCATATATATATACATACATATATAACTTTTCTTATACATCTTTATGATAAAGTTTAGATTACAAATAAGGAACATTAAGAGATTGAAAACAAGTAATGAAGTAGAACATCAGCAATAAAATAGAAGAAATACAGCACTATGCAGTGACATAGTTATAGCAAAGTAATTAATTATTCATTCCTAAAATGTTACTTTTAGTATTTTTGGTTCATGGTTGGCTACAATCAACTGAAACCATGGGCAGTGAAAGGACCCATGGTTGAATCTATAATCCATAAGGAGACCACCATACCCAGGACGCAGAACAAGTTCTAGATGGACACCAGTCCTCATCTTTAACTTTACAATTTTTTTTATCAGAATTTCAAATAAGAGGAAACTTTCTTTCCTGGGGTGGGGGAATTCTTCCCACTAGTAATGGAAACTTAAGAGGATGGAGAAGATTAAAATGACCCTAGGACAAGGTATACATTATGAGTGATTACAAGCTAGACAATAGCGTGTCAAGGATCAAGGTTCCATTGAGTCCCTAAGAAAATCATTCACACCTGAAATGTCAGAGTACCTAATATTTTTATCTGAGAACCTGAAAACCTGAAGCTCTGTCTTGTGACCTTACTCCAACTTGTTTTCCCACTATGGGGATAGCTCCCACCAGGTGAGTTTGTTTCTTCCATTCCCACAACCTTTGAAAAGAAAGGGTGTTTAGATAATTGAATTCTAAATTTAGATCTCTGAGTTTCCAATGAAAAATCTCTCCTGGAACCTATGGCCATGGGTGTTAACAAAAGCCCTGGGCTTATAAATAGCCATGGAGGAAAGCCTTCATCCTATTTTCTGTTCCAGACACAGTGAGCAACCATGAAGACCTTAATCTTCCTTGCATTCCTTGGAGCTGCTGGTGAGTCCCTTTAATGAACAAATCAGTAAGAATTAATCATACAACTCAACTAGTGCTTTGTGCCCTGGAATGTAGGGTTTGTATATAGGAGGCGTAAAATGTTGGAACAACATTATATAGTGGTGTATTTATGGACAGTTAAAGATTGCTTGCATTGAAAGATCATCTTTCAGCATAGATAGCGTAAGTAAGCAGACTGTCTTGAACTTCTAGGTAGAGTCTATGAATTAGGGGGTAAAGAGTAAGGATACTCCATAACAAAGAAAGTATTGGCATTGAACTCTCTGGAATACTGACTTTAATAACAGTAATCTGGGGCTGGAGAGATGGCTCACTGTTTAGAAGCATGTACTGCTCTTCCAGAGAACCTGACTTCAGTTTTCGTTATCTACGTCAGGTAGCTTTCAACCATCCATAACACCATCTCCAGGAAGGGGAGGGGAGACTTCTGGCCACCTCGAGCACTTACACTCACATGCACACCTGCCCCCATTAAAAATAAAATCTTCTTTAAAAATAACAGTAATCTCTATTCCTTGAAATGGTATAAATATCAAACCTGAGTTTCCTGATCACTGAAAAGCTGATTATTTGATCTAGGGATCAAGACAGGAAAGAATATTTTATTTCTCATGGAAAGAAACATGTGAGCTATAGTGCTCTCATATTTACTAATAAATTCTCCCTAATGTGAATCCATATGTCATTCAAATGATTAAACATAGGGACATGAACACTTCTATGGTAGTGTTAGCAATTTATTAATTTTCCACAGGGCAAGGATGGTATTTTGGACTGAACCCAAGGCTTAGTACATACCAGGAAAATATTCACCAGCTACAACATATATATTTTTATTTTATTTTATTTATCCATTTTATTTTCAGCTTTCATACAGAATCTTGCTAAATTATCCAGGCTACCTTTGAGCATATTCGGCATCCTAGGCAGGCCTTAAGCTTGCCATTGTTCTGCCTCAGCCTCCAAGGCTGTGGGAATTACAGCCCTGGGCCAAAATGCAAGGCTTTCACTAAAATTTTAGTGTTGAAATGTAATACTAGAGTTTCCAAAACTCAGTGGTATAAATTAGATGTGTCTGCTTTTGCTCCTGGAAATATCTTAGCTAATAAAATTACTCAGCTCATAAAAATAATGGAATACTCTGGAACTGTAAGCAATCTTGGTAGCAGTGGGTCCTACGACACAATACAGAAGCATAGGTTGTTGGTAGGGAAGGGAATCCTGTAGTGTTTGGTGAAATTGTTTATAAAAATTTAGGTGACAAGCAATACAAGAGATAAGGAGAATAAAAACATTAAATAAGCTTTTGTTCTAAGCAAGAATACTCTCAGATTGCTCCTTAAGTTTTCCTTGTTTCTTCATGGAGACAGGCATGCCATGCCAACAACTCACCATCATGCAAAGCTATCCATGTGCACGACTTCCCAGCAGGGTTCTGCTTTAAAGTGTTCCTCAAGTAGAACCACCATTTCTTGATTATATGAGATAGCAAAATGAAGCAATTGGTTTTTTTATTATTATCAACATTCATCCCTTTATTTTACATACTGACCACAGTTTCTCTTCCTTCCTCTCCTCCCATTCCCAACCCCCAACCTTCCCATCTACCCACTCCTCCTCTGTCTCCATTCAGAAATGGGCAGTCCTCCCATGGGCTTGAACATAGTATGGCACATCAAGTTCAGGTAGGACTGAGTTCCTCTCCCTGTATCAAGGCTGGACAAGGTAATCCAGCATGAAGAACAGGTTCCCAAAAGCCAGCTAAGCACCAGGGACAGGTCCTGATCTCACTACTAGGAGTCTTACAAACAGACCAAGCTACATAACTGTCATACATGCAGAGGGTCTAGGTCGGTCCCATGCAGGCTCCCTAAATGTTGGTCCAGAGTCCACGTGCTCCCACGAGCTTGGGTCAGCCATCTCTGTGGGTTTCTCCATCATGACCCTGAACCCCTGGCTCTCACAATCCCTCCTCCCTTTCTTCAGGAGGACTCCCAGAGCATGGCCCAGTGCTTGGCTGTGGATCTCTGCATCTCCTTCTGTCAGTTACTGGATAAAGGCTCTCTGATGACAGTTAGGGTATTCACCAATCTGATTACAGTAGATGGCCAGTTCAGGTACCCTTTCCACTATTGCTAGGGGTCTTAGCTGGGGTCATCCTCATGGATTCCTGGGACCAGAAAATTTCCCTGGCACCAGAAAACAAAACAATTGTAAAGTAGACACTTTATGGTGGATATATTTACAAGAACATCCAACTCTCTTCTCAGTTGCTTTCCCCCTGAATGACGATGATGACAAAATTGTTGGTGGTTACACCTGTCAGAAGAATTCTCTCCCCTACCAGGTGTCCCTGAATGTTGGCTACCACTCATGCGGTGGTTCCCTCATCAGCTCCCAGTGGGTTGTTTCAGCAGCTCACTGCTACAAATCGTAAGTGACCAATATTCACATTTCCATGCTCTAAAGCCATGTTTGCCTTTAGTTTTGTCAGACTATAATTAATCAACATGCAGTTATACAGTATAGTTAAAACATGCCGATACTGGACTGTAGAAATGGCTCAGTGGTTCGGAACATGTACTGCTCTTCCAGAGGCCTATGTTCAGTTCTCAGCACCCACATCTGATGGTTCACAGCCACATGTAACTCCAGTGTCAGGGGAATCTTATGTGTTCTTCTGAATTCCGTGGGCACCTGTAATCACACATACACATATCCACACAGAGATATACACATATACGTATAATTAAAAATAAAAGTATTTTTTAAAAACATTAAATACTAAGAGCTTGACTCTATCTCAACAATTTTATGATCTGTTGAGAAACATTTATGTGGAGTTTTGCTCCAGAACTCACTGCCATCTTCCTAGGTGATGGATGATACTTGAGACCAGAAGGGGAACAGTAGTTAATAAAGTATGTCTTCAGATTATGAATCATTACATAGCTCTAACCAAGGGGAAAGGGCATGCAGAGATAAATCCCACTGTATTTTAAGCACACTGTTAAAAGCAAGCATACCTAATTCTGTTCCTATAACATTGCACTCCTTTTGAGTCAGGCTTGGTGGCTCACACCTTTAATCCCAGCACTCCTTCTATGAGTCCTGTTTCATCACACTATGTATTTGTATTTATCTCAATATCTCAAATCCTTGTATGTGTTGTATATCTGAAATCCTTGAGAATTACAACCAGAGGAAAAATGGCAAAAGCCAATCAATTTCTCCCAATTAACTCTTCATCTCCAACTATTTAGTAGGGGTGTTTCTTCCCATCTTATATTTTGTATTTAATGTATAATGAACTGTGAGTCTGTATTAACTATCAGGGACACTTTTGCAAGAAATTCTTTGAACTGTAAGCAGCAAGGTAGTGCACAATGCTACCCAGGGTATAAAGTCACCTGTGTGAATAAATGCTCAAACATGCTACTATTTGTGTTTATTCTCATGATTCACAATCGGGAAGGGGAAAAAATGAAGAAGGATACTTTTTTAAATGCTGATCTTTACATCCAGCCAAATTCAGGTGCGCCTGGGAGAACACAACATTGATGTCCTTGAGGGTAATGAGCAATTCATTAATGCGGCTAAAATCATTCGCCACCCCAACTATAACAAAAACACCTATGATAATGACATCATGTTGATTAAGCTGAATTCACCTGCCACCCTCAACTCTCGAGTGTCCACTGTCTCTCTGCCAAGTTCCTGTCCATCATCTGGTACTAAGTGTCTTGTGTCCGGCTGGGGCAACACCCTGAGCAGTGGCAGTAAGTATCACTGGGACTTGATTCCAAAGTGTGAGAAGACTAGATGTGAAAGGCATGCTGGGAGCAAGGTGGTCCAGATTCTCACTCAAGGGAAGGTTCTCTGAGGATAGATTTAGATACGGGCAGTCTTAAAATGCACAAATTAGAGTGAAGAAAATACTTGTGCTGAGACCATACAGTAGACCCAACAACAATGAACTATTAGAAAAATTCGAAGTGGTCAAGTGAAATGGGGGATGTAAGTAGACAGAGGATAAGAATTTTGGTGTTCCTTTAAGTCTACACCTGTTGAAAGCTGCAGACACCCATGCTTGCACCAGATTTTGTAAAATTGCTGTTGTGAATTGAATAAAATTACTTAGCAAACTTTCCCCAAAAATGTTCTCCCAAATTATAAGTCATGGGGAACTAAAAGACAGGGGAAGGGTTAAGAAAGAGGAAGAAAGTTGGAAATGATGCTTCCAAGATCACTGGATAATGCTCCATTTTCATTCTTGTGCTTGACAGCCAACTACCCATCACTTCTTCAGTGTCTTGATGCCCCTGTCCTCTCTGATAGTTCTTGCAAAAGTGCCTACCCAGGCAAGATCACCAGCAACATGTTCTGCCTGGGCTTCCTGGAGGGTGGAAAGGACTCCTGCCAGGTGAGTTTATTTGTGGTTATTCTCCTTCTTACTCATTCTCTCCCTTCATTTACTTCTGCTTTTCTGGAAAAAAGGGAGAAGAACCTTAACAGCATCTCCAAGACTGTTGATGAGGGAAAGGAGTAGATTTGGAATGAATTATAAACGCTGTCTATGATACTGATGACTAGGACTAAATGTAAAAATGATATACAGAAATTACTACAAATATTCAATCTGACCATATACCTCAAGAGCTTTATTGTAGACTTTACCTTTGAAAAAGAACAGAGCTTTTGAGATAGTATTCGGTCTCCTTGGTTCTCACATTGTCATGGATTGATAGGAAAGAGGTGGATCTATAAGAAAAGAAGCTATAGAATATTGGCATTCTAAGAAGACTGAAGCTTGAGTTTCTGGGTGCACAGAAGTTATTTTATGGAGAATCTATGAAAATGGCCCAAGATAATGGAGTAAAAGCTTGAAGCCCCATCTGCTCATTTAGACATATGTGAGAATGCTTACTATATTTTGTCTGTTATTCAGGGTGATTCCGGCGGCCCTGTGGTCTGCAACGGAAAGCTCCAGGGTGTTGTTTCCTGGGGTTATGGCTGTGCATTGAAAGGAAAACCTGGTGTCTACACCAAGGTCTGCAACTATGTGAGCTGGATTCAGCAGACTATTGCTGCCAACTAAACACCTTTATCTCTTCATAAACCATCTATTTGTAGTCAAGTTCACCTTCCTTCTATGCCTCCATCTCAATAAAAATATTTTCTTCTTACCACATCTCTCTATGTATGGTTATTGCTTGATAACGATGAACTTTCTTTTAAAATTTACTACTGAATGAAAAAAGGCACGGAGAGTTGGATTATTTTTTAAAGACAATTGGGAAGGTTATATAGTTGGAATTCTGAGGCTGTGGCAATGGAGGTTGGGTACTGGCCTCCTTTCACACTAACAGGCATGGGGTGTATTCTAGGACTCACATAGAAACATCTAGAAGTCACATGGAAACAGCTATTAAAATTTAACTTTGGTCCAGGCAGTTGTTGGCTATAAGGGGCAAGGGGGTTAAAAGTTAACCCCTGGCTGTTGACAGAGGAGCTGGCTGTAAAGCAGACAGCCACTGTTAACAGTTAACCTTTAGAGCTCATGACTGTCAGTTTTCATCTCTTAAGCTTAAAATTTTGTATTTCTATATTCCTGGACCCTTCAAATTATAATAGTTATACAGTAGTCCCATTGTCAGCTGCGGGAGAAGATATTTCAACAGTTCACTTGTGTCCCCTAAAATGTTTGGAGACTGGGACACTACTGTTTGGAGAAAAATGTTTATAATTTTTTGCATTATTCTGATTACTGGTTTTGATTTTTGCCAGGGTTAGGGAAAGATCCAAAGCTATCAATATTTAAATAGGGATCTGAATTGGAAATGGGACAAGATAAAGAGTGAAAAGGAAAGTATATGTGTTAGAGATTTGAAAAGCAGTAGATAAAATAGTGTATGCTAGGTTTTCAAAAAATGACAGACTTTAAAGCCTTTTCCAATAAGATACAAGTTACAACATATCAAGATTAAATGTACATAAATAAATGATAGATGTTTAATAAGTTATATATATACATATATATATATATATATAACAAAAAGAAACTTTTGATACTAAAATAGCACAAACACAAATGGACGACACATGAAAAAGAGGGCATTATATTGCCAGTTAATGTTTCTTCCTATTCAAAGAGGCATGGCCCTATGTTTACCTTATTTCTACCAGTCAAATTATTACACTAAGTTTGATGATAAACTTCCTGATTGATTCAAGTCCTTCATGTAAAATGAGGTGGTATATGATAGATGAGGACATCATGGGAATAAGAAGAGGCAGGGTGCTGGGGAGGCTCTCAGGAATCCACCAAGGATGACCCTACCTTGGTCTGCTGGCAGTGGTCCAGAGGGTACCTGGACTGGTCTGCTCTGGTGACCGGTCTAGCAAATAACCTAGCTGTCATCATAAAGCCTTTGTCCAGTGACTGATGGAGGCAGATGCAGAGATCCACAGCCAGGCACCAGACTGAGCTCCAGGAATCCAACTGATGAGAGAGAAGAGGGATTCTACAGGTGAGGGACATCAAGATCATGATGGGAGGATGTGCACAGATGACCGGCCACACTAGTGGAAGCCCATGAACTGTAGTCTGGTGGCTATGGAGCCTCCATGGGACCGAACTAGGCCCTCTGGATATGGAAGTTGGTTATTTGGCTCAAACTGTTTGGGGGGCACCCAGGCAGGGGGATCGGGATCTATCCCTGGTCTATGGGTAGACTTCTGGGAATCCGGTGCCTGTGGTGTGACACCTTGCACAGGCTTGGTGCAGTGGGAAGGAGCTTTGACCTGCCTAGGATCAGTGTGCTGGGCTCTGCTGACTCCCCATGGGAGACCTTGATTTGGGGGATGTGGGGATGCAGGGTGGCTTGGGAAAGAGGGCTGCGGGGGGTGGGGGAGGAAGGAGGGAGGAATCTGTGGATGGTATGTGGAGTGAGTAGAAAATTTCTTAATAAAGAAAAATGAAAAAAATATGAGGTGGTATTTACAATAACTTAAGTAAAGCTTCCCACTAAACCGTTTGCCCCCTCTAGACATTTTGATAGTGAATAAATAAACCTATAGAAGTGTTATGTTTTCCTTCATTTATGGTTTCATATTATTTATTTTATTAAATACCCTAAAAATGGGTATGAGTATTGTTTCTCATATTTCAGTCTTAGGTAACTGAGTCATCAAGAATCATGCATCATTACTTTGTTGGACATTCTCAAATTTCAAAAAAAAGTCTTTCCTTTTTCTATATCCTATTTGAATACATTTAACCAAATGTAAATGGCCATTTACATCTTAGGCCCCCATACGCATCAATTGAACCAATGTCGCTGAAAGATTATGGTCTATTGTGTCTGTTTTACAAGCATGCAGACTTATCTCTCTTAATATTAGTCCCTAAATAGTATATTTATAAACTTATTCATCAAGTGCTTCTCAAGAGCCACTAATATTTCTTGTTTCTCATAAACACACAAATGATAACAGTGAAAAAGAAACAGAAAATCCCTGTGTTCTGGTACACACATTCTGACTGGTGAATAACAAAATAAATAAATAGAACTAGATGTTGATCAGCCCAAATAGTGTAAGAAAAAACTAAATCAATAAAGAGAGGGATGGCTGTGAAAGCTACATTTGTTTTTGATGTAATCAGAGAAAATAATCACATATCCATTAAAAGACACAAAAATGCAAGGGGAAGAGGCAGAGAAAATTCGCTAAAGTGCATTTGCTAAAAATAAACCTCTGGTTCTTGAGTCAGTAAGATCCAGAAAAGCATGAGAGCTATGTTGAAAAACTGAGAATATACAAAAATGGAACAGTGCAACAGTATAGGTGAAGTTCCTTAGGGAATCCTGCCCTTGTGGGTAAGAATAGTCTGGTGCCATAAGAGGGATTGCCAGGGAGGGACTCTCTCCAAAGGAAAGAGTAACTTCATACCTGTAGGGAAAAGGGGCCAGCCAAAGAGCTAGTGAAAATAACACACCCTGGATTATTGTTGGTTGTTTCTTGCCTCTTTTGGGGGTGGGGGGTGGCACCACCCAGGTCCCAAATAAATTCTACACGGAGGCTTATGCTTAATTATGAATGCCCAGCCTTAGCTTGGCTTAGTTTCTAGCCAGCTTTCCTTATCTTAAATTATCCCATCTACCTTTTGCCTCTGGGCTTTTCCTGTTCTCTTACTTCTGTAAATCTTACTCTTGCTCCATGACTTGCTGGTTGTGTAGCTGGGTGGCTGGCCCCTCATGTCCTCCTCCTTCTCTCGTTACTTCTTCCAGATTTCTCCCTCTATATATTCTCTCTGCCTGTCAGCCCCGTCTATCCTTTCTCCTGCCTTGCTATTGGCCAGTTCTTTATTAGACCATCAGGTATTTTACACAGGCACAGTAACACAGCTTCACAGAGTTAAACAAATGCAACATAAACAAAAGTAATACACCTTAAAATATTCTACTACACTGGATCTGAGACCTGAGCCTCTAACACTTTAGCCCTGAACCCAAAACCTAAGAAACATGCCCTGGCCCTGAAACCAGTGCCAAAGAAATATACTTTGTCCCTAGAATCAGAGTCCTTGAAAGAAATATACTCTGGCCCTAAAATTAGAGCCAAAAGGCTAACATGGGCCAGTGAAAGAAACACAGTTTGGCCCTGAAATCAGAGCCAGCTCTGCCCCTGACCAATGAAACTAACCTGAGCAGGAAAACTAACCAATCCCTGAGCAGAAAATCTTTTTCCTGGAGAAACCCCACCTTTAAGAAGCCCTATGTATTTTTCCCTCACCCCTCGCCCCTCATTACCCCCACTCACGTCCAGACTGTTCATGCAGATCTCATCCATTTCTCCGTCACTGGGCAATCCCAGTATCTTTCTTGGGGTCCTGTTTTCCAGGTAGCCTCCCAGGTGTTGTGAGTAGCCATCCGGTCATCCTTGTTCCACAACTAGTATTCTCCTATGAGTGGGTACATACCATGTTTGTCTTCTGAGTCTGGGTTACCTCACTCAGGAGGATTTTTTCTAGATCCATCCATTTGCCTGCAAACCTCATGATGTCATTGTTTTTCTCTGCTGAGCAGTATTCCATTGTGTATATGTACCACAGTTTATTTATCCATTCTTCGGTTGAAGGGCATCTAGGTTGTTTCCAGGTTCTGGCTATTACAAATAATGCTGATATGAACATAGCTGAGCAAGGTCAGGCCCCGGGTGGAGCTCCGGGAGTCCAATTGGCAAGAAGGAGGAGGGTTTATGTGAGCAAGAGTTATTGGGACCAGGGATGGATGGAATACAGGGACGAGTGGCCAAACGAATGGAAATACATGAACTGTGAACCGATGGCTGAGGGGCCCCCAACTGGATCAGGCCCTCTGATTGGGTGAAGACAGTTGATTGGCTTGATCTGTTTGGGAGGCATCCAGGCAATTGGACCGGGTCCTGTGCTCAGTGCATGAATTGGCTGTTTGAAACTTGGGGCTTAGCAGAGACGCTTGGCTCAGCCTGGGAGGAGGGGACTAGACCTGCCTGGACTGAGTCCACCAGGTTGATCTCAATCCTTGGGGGAGTCTTTGCCCTGGAGGAGATGGAAATGGGGGGTGGGCTGGGGGGAGGGGGGCAGGAGGGGGGAGAACGGGGGAATCCATGACTGATATGTAAAGTTGAATTATATTGTAAAATAAAATAAAATAAATTCAAAAAAAAAAAAGAAGCCCTATGTAAAGCCTTCTGCCTGTTTAGCTATTGGCTGTGCTTTCCTACCCTGGCAGAGGCAGCCACTTTCTCCAACATTCCTTCCCAAATAAATCGCTTTCCCAAAAGAGTCTAGGGTGAAGATTTCCATTCTCAGGCACAGAACAGAAGAAACTTGCTGAGACCTCCCTTAGAGGGGCTGAGCAAAGCTGAGCAGAAAAAAGTAAGAACTTTTGGCGGAAGTTGGAGAAGATTGCTATATTTCTACAGGACTTTCCCCTTTAGCAGAGTGAAGTAGAAGAAGCAACATCTTGGACTGGAGAGAAGAAACAGAGCTCTGCTGGGAAGCCTCCTTAAGGTGGGGGCAGAGCAAAGCTCAGCTGTACTGGCTCTTTCTAGGAGAGGAGCAGGACTGCTATATACTGTGGGAGACAGTACCCCATTACACTCCAGCTTCAGTTATCGCCTGACCTCCCAACAAGTCAGGATACCTCTCCCTCTTGGCTTCCTGGTAAGTCAAGATACCTTTCCCTCCAGAGCTATAACATTCGCAATAGCTCTAAATTATCTCAGAGCTAAATCTACCCATGCTTACTAACTGGCTTTTGCTACCTCTTTTCTGTAGTTTTTTTTAAAATATATATCATCATGTGTACTACAAAAAAGAATTATACATTTAGTATAATAGACTAATTCTCATAATTTTAATATATACAAATAATGTACAATCTTTTTCTCTGATCAAAAACCTATATTTAACGTAAATATACTCTATTGAGTGAAACATAAGCTAAGTCATCATTAATTAATTTTTCCCATTATCTTAAGTACTTAGAAGTTGAGACAACAACATTACCTAACATGTATCCAGGAGAGGTACCAAATGTCAGTCAGTTCTGAAATCCATCTTCCTTTCTTGAGTTCCTTGTTGATAAATTAGCAGAAGCTTGGTCCCCTTCTGAAAATAGTAACCAACTGTCCTTATGGTTGAAATGATCAACAGAAAGTGTCAAAAGATGACTTGGGGGTGGGAGGAGGGAGGACAGGGCAATCTGTGGTTGGTATGTAAAATGAATAGAAAATCTCTTAATAAAAAAAGATAAAAAGACAAATTTTACATACGAAGAAGTCTCTAGATAAAATAAACTAAATGAAAAATAACCAGAAGATCAGACAAAAGTTCTGAAATGGTAAGAGGGTGCCTGAATCCATGGGATCGAAGGGTAGAGTTGTGCTTAACCATCTGTGGTGCATCCGAACCAGCAGGTACTATTTTCTCTTTTTCCTTTTCCTTCTATTCCTCCCAACTGTCCGCCCCAAAGCATGAAGACTTTAGAGGGAAATAAAATCATTCTTTCCTCTTAAGCTATTTGCTGTTAGAATTTAATTACACAAGAAATTGAAAGCTTGTACATAAAGATTATATTCGTACTCACCTGATCTTGCGTCAGATACCCCCAATCCTAAATATCTGCTAAGAAGCCACCTGCTATCAGATGTAGCATAATTATTAGCCACATGGCGCCACAGAAGTATACAGATAACTATCCTTTAAGCTACAGTGAGCCTCTTCCATTATTTACATTTTTTTCTGTTTGTTCTTTTGTTTCTTTCTGTTTATCATTGCAACCATGAGGATAATTGGTTACTCTTGCGGCTATGCCATGGTTGCTTAAAGTGTTGTCCAATCAACTAATGTGTGGAACAGAGAAATTATAAATGATGTGGTGGTCAGATTTGGTAACAGTATGAGCATTTCTTGACACTGCAACTTAAGGGAGGAAAGAGTTGCCTGGGCTCTGCTTCAAGAGGTTTGAGTCCAAAGTGACTTATCTTCCTAAGCTTGAATGGAAAGTTTTGGTGGCAGGAACTAGTGGCAGAGGAGATTCACCACTTCATGATGATCAAAAAAAAAAAAAAAAAAAGAATGAGGAGATATTAGGACTACATTCAACAATTAAAGTCACAGCCATGCCAGCCACTTCCTCCAACTCAGCCCCAGTGCCTAATATAGCACCAGCGACTGAAGATCAACTCAACAAACAAAACCATGGAGATGTATTTCATAATCAAGCCACAACTTTCCAAAACTGACACCCCAAAGCTCACGACCACCTTATAATTCAAAATGTATTCTCCAAGAATCCCCCAAATCTTAAACTTGCCAACATCATTCTGAAGTATAAATACAAAGTCTGTAGAGGAAAGTGTGGCACATATCTGTTTCTTAGTTAAAGTTTCTACCGCTGTGAAGAGACACCATGACCACAGCCACTCTTTTAAGGAAAATATTTAATTGGGGCTGGCTTACAGTTTCAGAGATTCATTCTATTATCATCATGGTGGGAAGCATGGCAGTGTACAGGCAGACATAGTGTTGAAGAAGGAGCTGAGAGTTCTACATCTTGACTCTCAGGCAGCAGGAAAAAGACTGTGAGATACTCACTCCAAAAAAACACACCTACTCCAGCAAGGCAACACCTCCTAAGAGTGCCACTTCCTGTGAGCCTATGGGGGACATTTTCTTCTGAAGCACGACATTTGTAATCTTTGTACATGGGAGGTGAAATGAAGGCAAGATTATCAACAGCTCAAGGGTAGCCTCAGAAACACAGACATGAGGCTACCTGGGCCACTTGACTCAATTGCAAACAAAGAAAAATGTTTGCTGAGACTCAATGAAGCTTCTTTATTGTGTTCTTGCAAAATGAACATCACATTACACACTTCCAATAATCAATACATGAACTGTATTATAAACAAAGGAATTAGAACAAAGCAAGGAAGAGCAAAGTAGACCAGCACTTAACATGAAAAATATTAAATCCTGCAGCATCAAGTCCAGTAGCCATGGCATATGGTACTTTATTATGAATAAGTAGACCTGTAGTTTTGCCACCTTTATGCTACATGAACCTCTCTTGGTCTGGGTATATTCACAGCCTTCAAATTTCCTCTCTCTATATTCTATGTTGCTGAAAATTCCAAGGTTTTATATCTTCTGTGTTATAAGTTTTACCATTACAGGTGGACAAGGCAGACTCTTAGGGAATTTCTACAAGTATTATGTGTTTATCTAGGCTCTCTAACTTTCCTTTGAAATCTGGATGGAAGTTTCCACAGCATTGCACCAGTTTCATCTGCATGTTTCAAAAACATCATCAGGGGTTAGGGATTTAGCTCAGTGGTAGAGCGCTTGCCTAGCAATCGCAAGGCCCTGGGTTCAGTCCTCAGCTCTGAAAAAAAAAAGACAAAATATCAAAACCATCATCAAGTGAATGACTTCAAATTTTGCCAAAAAACACAACTGTGTCTAGGTTCAGATAGATCATTTCTGCAAACTCTATAAATCTGGTTTGGTAAATATGCACATTTAAGGAAACAAGTTCCTAGGTGGTTGGGTCTAAGCCATACATTTAATGGCATTCTTTACCCAAGGGACATATAGGTAAGTTTACCACTTCATGTCCTTGAACTTTTTATGGAGGACATATGGTCAGTTCCCAAGATATACTACAGATATCTTTCTTGTTGTCCAGGTATGAAGTACATGGCTTCTGTGTGTTAAGCCTAACATTTTTAGGAAGCAAGACTTCCTTAGCCCAAATATGAAAGAATTTTCTAACCAAAATGCTAAACTTCAATACTTATTGCTCAGATTTTTTCTCTTGATGTCATGGCTTCAATTGTAAACTTGGCCAAAAATAATTATGTAATGATTATGCCATGGACTCAGTGCTAGACTCCCTTAAAATTTTCTATATTAGATAGATCACTCCATAAATTTTCAACTCAGCCAGCCACTAAGTGTCAGGACATATACCATGTAGACATATTCTTTAGAGAATAGAGCATGAGTGGCATCTATTTGATTTACAGATGGAGTGTTCATTACATAATAAAAACTCAGACTTCACTATCCTTATTCCTATCAACAATAGGACTTCTGAATCCCCAAAAGCTTTGTCCATTGACATCAGTTTGTAACATTCTTTGGTTTCTACTGCTATCTTCTCTAAATCTCCCAAATTGTTCCAGCTAAAGTTTAATAACCACAGAGGAAGATTCATCACAATGATGAACATGCCTCTTTGGTACCAACTTTCAGTGTTAAAATTTTCTTATATATAGAAAAATAATTAATGTAAATTAAAAGGAAGGAAGATTTGTAGTGGCTGAGATGGCCTGGAATAAGCCCATCACTGCTTGTCTTGACGTCCTAGACAGCATCATGTAGTCAATACAATGTGATGGTCATTACTCACTTCATAGCAGATAGAAACAAAGAAAGAACAAAGGACTCTGTGCTTTAGAGGCATGCATTTAATCAGACATTCTTTCTAATTATGTTTCATCCAAATATACACTATTTCCTACAATAATTTTACCTTAAATGCGTAGTCCTCATAAATTTGCAGGTGCACTATCTCTCTATTCAGATCCTGCGCATCTACAGGAACTCAGCACCTTTTTTTCTGGCTGGAGAAATACTGTGAGCCTTGTAGGTAAGTGTCAATGGCTGTTAAGTTCTAAATGTACAAACACTAGAGATGAAAGGCATATTGTGGTCAACTAGTCCAAATTGTCACTCTGGACCAAACCCCCAGAAGACAGTTTTCAACTTAGGCATTCTTGGAATAAACTAATTGGAGTCCAGTCTTCTGGACTCCACCATGTGAAAAACACAAGAAGAATGTGCTATTAGCAAGATGCACAATTCTGTAACTGGTGGTCAGTGAGTGATACTAAGGGAAACGAAAGTCAAGTGACAAATAGAATTGATTCTCAGAGATTTGGAGTCACCTGAAGTATTCATCAGGTGGAGCAAACACTGTCCCTATATATGAGACCCTAGACCAGACAGTACTGTCATGGAAAGAAACACTTGCCAAATAGAACTACCAAGAAAATTGTCAAAAACAAAAGTAAGTCTAAATGGTAAGTGTTTGACAAATTGGAACACAGGGAATGCTGTAAAGCACAGCAGAGGAAGCTAGAAATTTTCAGGGAGGTACTGAGGGATCTTCCATTTTCACTCTCAACAGGAAAATACCATCGAGCCATCAGTGTCTGGAAGCCACTGTCCTCTCTGCCAATTCTTTCAGAATTTTCTACCCAGCTATGGTCACCAGCAACCTGTTCTGCCTGGGCTTCCTGGAACGTGGAAAGGACACCTGTGATGCAAGTGTTCTTTGGGCTACTTCTTCAAAAACACACATTATTTCTCTCCTCTTCAGCATAGTTCTCCTAGATTGAGAAGTCTGAACGTCTGTCTGGAAGGCTTCACATGAGATGAGAAAAGGCCTATGGGTGAAAACAGGTTTCCTCACTGTGACACTGATGGTTAAGTTCAATAGTAAGTTAAGTACAGAAAATGGTGTGCAACTAGTACATAAAAGCACAATTCTGTGAAAGTGGTTTATGGGTTGTGACTACTCTAGAAGGGCAGTGGGAAGAAGTCCAAGAAATTATCCCAGACCTTAAATTTTCCTGACCTTATATGCCAATTAAGGATATAGAAGGTTATAGAGAAAGGATGAACAAGGATAGGAATATTACAATTAGATATGCAGGGAGTCTGCATTGCTTCTCATAGTGTCAGTACCTGCTACACCGACCCCATGGTAATGGGAAACCATCCTAGAGTCCATTCTCTAACATCAGCATAAGCATATTGTAATGGTCTCTTCTTTCTGACCAGGGTGACTCTGGTGGCCCTGTCATCTGCGATGGAGAGATCCAGGGCATTGTCTCCTGGGGTTCAGAATGTGCAATGAGAAGCAAGACTGGTGTCTACACCAAGGTCTGCAACTACCTGAGCTGGATTCAGGAGACCATAGCTGCCAACTGAGTCCTTTCACCCTCCATAAATCACCTGGTCTTGATCCATTTCTCTTTCTTCCTACGCTTCAAATAAACTTTAAATAAAAACATTTTCTCCAGCTCCATAACTGTCAAAATCTGTTTTTTGCTTGATATTAGGGGGCATTCTCTGAAAACTTGGTAATAAATGAGAACATTGTCAGTGAGTTGAACTGATGTTTAAAATATTTCAGCAGTCATCTATTTATGAAAACCTATTGGTCTCCTGTGATACATGAGTTACAGAGGATACAATGGTAAATGTGAGATCAATCATCACTGTATTTTTACAAAATGTTTTATTAATAAGTAGGGTACATTTTGTTTATAACATCTACAATACATGTTAAGACTTGCTTCATGGTAGATTGTATAATCATATCTTTTTATAGAACACAAGTATAGTAGTTTGAATGCAATCAGCCCCCATAATCTCATAAGGAGTGGCACTATTGAGAGATGTGGCTTCATTGGGTTGGTTATGGCCTTGTTGGAGGAAGTGTGTCACTGTGGGGGTGGGCTTTGGGGTTTCCTATGCTCAGTATACTGTCCAGTGAGTCAGTTGACACCCTGTTTCCTGCAAGATGTAGGACTCTCAGCTGTTTCTCCAGCACCAAGTCTGCCTGTACATGCCTCCATGCTCTCCACAATGATGACAGTGGACTAAACCTCTGAACTGTAAGTGAGCCACCCCAATTAATTCCTTTATTACAGTTTCTGTGGTCATGGTGTCTATTCACAGCAATAAAAACACAAACTAAGACAGAAGTTGGTACCAGGGACTGAGGTATTGCTGTGATAGGCCAGACCTTGTGTGTGTTTGGAGGAATTTGGACTTTTGTACTTTGAGTTACGAAAGCAGGAGAATGCTTTAAGCACTGCTTAATGGGCCATAGGAAGAGAAGCATGGAAAGACAGCGGTGCTAGTCAGAGCATGGACGCCATAGGTGCTAAGAGTTCTTTGAACTGTCGGAAACTCATTCAAGAGGTTTCATAGGAGAATTTTAGTATGCTACCTAGAGATCATTATTGTGATATTTTGGTGAAGGAAGTGGCTGCCTTTTGCCCTTGTCTGAAGAGTCTTCCTGAGGCTAAAGTGGAGAGTCTTGAATTAATTCTGTTCTCAGAGGAAATATCAAAACAACTCAGTATAGACTCTGTCATGTGGTCACTAGTGCTCATGCTTATAAAGATTTATAATGGAAAGGAGCAAGCTGAGCAGGGTAAACTACAAAATGTAAATTTTGAGGAGAAAAAGAATACCAGGAAGTGGAATGGAGTTAAATCCTGTATTCAAGGATGAGTTAAAAAATAGAATATAGAAAGTGGTGACCTCAGGGCAATATCCCACCCAGCTAAGTTTCCAACTTGTGAAAAGGAACTAAAGAAAATCTTAGAACCCGGTGTGCATGGGCACATCTTTAATTCCAGCACTAGGAAGGCAAGGGCTATTCTAATATCTAACAAAATTGACCTCAGTGGTGATATATTGTGTATCTTAATAAAATTTGCTTGATTATCAGAGAACAGAACAAGTCACTAGATTAAACACGGAAGTCAGGCAGTGGTGGCACACACCTTTAATCCTAGCACTTGGGAGACTGAGATCCACCTGGATCTCTGAGTTCAAAGCCACCCTAGAATGAGATTGACTCAGTCTAGGAGAGACATAGAGCCAGAGAGTGGCAGCACACATCTTTAATCCCAGTACTTGGGAATCATATGCCTTTAATCCCAGCACTTGAGATCTCATGCCTTTGCTTGGGAAGCACACATGCCTTTAATCCCAGCACTAACAAGGAAGTGATGGCTGGGCAGAGAAAGGTATAAAAGGCATGAGGAGATAGGAACTAAAGCCTTTTCAGGCTGAGGAGTCCTAGAGATAAGATGTGGCAGTGGCTTGTTCCTTTGTCTCTCTGATCTTCAGGCAAATTTTATTAGGGTACACTATATATCACCACAACTTCCAACCAAAATTAGTCAAAGGAGATGAGGAAGGACACTTCATACTCATAAAATGAAAAACCCACCAAGATGGTCTTTCAATTCAGAACAATATGCCCCAAATGCAAGTAAGAGAAACATTACTAAAGCTTAAATCACACATCAAACCCCATACATTAATAGTGGGAGACTTCAACACCCTACTCTCACCAATGGGACAGTCACCCAGACAAAAACTGAACAGAGAAATGCTGGAGCTAACAGACATTATAAACCAAATTGACCTAACAGGTATCTACAAAATATTTCATTTCACCCAAACACAAAATAATATACCTTCTTCTCAGCACCTTAGGCAACTTTCTCCAAAACTGACCACATATTTGAACACACAAAGCAAGTCTAAACAGATACAAGAATATTGAAATAACCTCCTGCATCCTATCAGACTACCATGGATTAAAGCTGGATTTCAGCAACAGAAACAACAGAAAGCCTACAAACTCATGGAAACTGAACAGCTCTCTATTGAACGACTACTGGGTCAAGGCAGGAATAAAGAAAGAAATTAAAGACTTCCTAGAATTCAATTAAAATGAAATTGAATGAAAAATGAATGTATAGCATATCCAAGCTTCTGGAACACAATGAAAGCAGTGCTAAGAGGAAAATTCATATCACTAAGTGCCTTCATAAAAAAATTGGAGAGATCTCATATTAGCAACTTAAAAGCACAATCAAAAGCCCCAGAACAAAAGAAGCAAGCTCACTCAAGAGGAATAGACAATAAGAAATAATCAAACTGAGGGCTGGGATCAATTAAATAGAAGCAAAGAGAACAATAGAAAGAAACAATGAAACCAAGAGTTGGTTCTTTGAAAAAATCCACAAGATAGACAAATCTTTATCAAACCTAACTAAGAGACAGAGAAAGAATATCCAAATTAACAAAATCAGAAACAAAAAAGAGACATAACAAGACATTAAGGAAATCCAAAGAATCATTAGGTCATACTGAAAAAACCTGTACTCCAAAAAACTGGAAAAGCCAAAAGAAATGGATAATATTCTTGATAGATATCACTTACCAAAGTTAAATCAAGAGAAGACAAAAAATTTAAATAGACCTATAACACCTAAAGAAATAGAAGTAGTCATTAAAAGTCTCCCAACAATAAAAGGCCAAGGCCACACAGTTTTAGTGCAGAATTATTCCAGACTTTCAAAGAATATCTAATAAAGAATAAAATCAGTGGGAGAAAATTTCTCTGAAAGAGCTATGGAAAGGCTGTTGTAAATGCTTTTATTTTTCACTGACTGGCTAAGACAAACACAATATAAGAAGTATATAAGAAGTAATAAGAAATATATCTGCTAAAGTAGTTCTATAGTTTCCTTAAAGAGTATAAATAAGTAGATGTTAATATGTTATATGTGAGTTTGTAAAAATGTGTAAATGTTGAGTGTGAATTTATGCTTAATGTATATGGTGAAAGAACCCGAGACACAGAAGGTTAGTGTCATAGTAGACTGCAAAGTAGGCAGTCTGAATGGTTTCAAAAGCTTCAGAAGCCAGAACCAGCACAAGGCACCCACAGCTGAGATCTGTGGAAAATCAATGCAATACAGAAAAACCTGAGCTAACATCAAAAATAGTGCAGTTTACAATACTACTGTACCTAGAAAGGTCTCTGTCTGTGAGAACAAAAGTAGCAGAGACGCTTGTTGGAACTAAAATTATTAACTGCAAAAGGTTTTGGTTGTAAAACGTCTCTTCACATTTGGAAGTGAAAGCCTGATACCAGAATTTACTTTTTTTGAACTTTTTGAACTTAATGAGAAAATTACAAAAAGATTTTGGTTATGGATTTCTCATATTTGGAAGGCTAGTACCAGAATTTATCATTTGAATTTTGAGACTTAAGAAATGAAATGCACAATAGAGATTTCATTGCAATGGGACAATTTCGAGTTTATAGTAGTGACCTAGGAACTGTTTGCTGGAATTGGGTTAAAAATGGAACTGTTTAAATGAAGAAATTTATTGTTTCTACCTTGACTCAAGATGCAGTTTTGTGTATGCATATATGCTGGTGATTCATGTATTGTTCTGTGTTAAAAATGCAATTGTTTTGTTGAACTGTTTATGTAAAAATGGAATCATGTACAGAAAGAAAATAAGAGAATAAAAAAATTTAAATAGACCTAAAAAAAACAAAATAAATAAAAAAATAAATACATATTTAAAAATAAAAAAAAAAAGAAATTCAACTAATTGAAACATGAAACTAAAACTCATGTGTTGAAAGCTTGTTCCCTAATGCAGTGTTCAGAGATGAGACATTAAGAAGTGAGTGGATTTTGAGCTCTTTGGTCTATAGATAGATTAATTGATTGTGTTAAGGATGATGATAGATGCCATTTGTCCCCTCCATGCCCACCTCTGGGTTGTCCTGAAGTAGTCTCTTTCCTGAAATAAGAAGAGGGTTTTTAGTGACAA
>CABHPQ010141544.1:0-37263 GCA_902168405.1 Peromyscus aztecus
CATTAAAGTAGGCAGGTAGGCAAGCTTCAGATTTTCACTTTTCCCTCTCTCCTCCATAGCCAATCCCCCAGTCTCATCTCTATTTGTGGCCACTTCTCACTCTTTACCCCCATTCCCAGAGGACAAATCAGATCCTGGTGGAATACCCTACTTTCTTCCCTCCTGTGGAACCCCTCACCATCCCACCCTAGCCCATCCTCCTTCCTAAGTATCAGCTCCCAACACCTAAAAACACATTTTACCTGGAACCACCAGGGGCCACATAAGTCAGAATCCCAGAAGAATTTCCTACCAGGCAACACAAAGGCACAAAATGTTCCTAATAATCAGAAAGGGTAACCAAAACCAAGGAACAAAACACCCACCCAACAAAGACAAAAGTCAGGTATCAGGACCTGGAATTACAATAACAAACTAATATGCCTAGATGTCAGTTTAAAAACTCAGTAACAGTCAGGACAAAATGTCTCCACCATAGATAGCCCAGCAACCCTACAACAGCAGACCCTGAGTATTGCAACATAGCTGAAGCACAAGACAAACACTTTAAAACAGCCTTGATGAATACAATCGAGGTCCTTAAAGACAAACAAATCCCTTAAAGACATCTATGAAAACAGAAACAGTGGAAGGGAATGAATAAAACAGTTCAAGACCTAAAAGTGGAAATAGAATCAGTAAAGAAAATCCAAACTGAGGAAAATCTGGAAAAGAAAAATTTAGAAACTTGAACAAGAACCTCATAGGCAACCCTCTCCAACAGAATACAAGAGATGAAGAGAAAATCTCATGCATTAAAGAAACATTTAGAATAAAGAGATACCACAGTAAAAGAAAATGTTAAGGGGCCGGGCGTTGGTGGCGCACTCCTTTAATCCCAGTACTCGGGAGGCAGAGGCAGGCGGATCTCTGTGAGTTCGAGGCCAGCCTGGGCTACCAAGTGAGCTCCAGGAAAGGCGCAAAGCTACACAGAGAAACCCTGTCTCGAAAAACCAAAAAAAAAAAAAAAAAAAAGAAAGAAAATGTTAAATCTAAAATAAATCTTGGCACAAAACATCCAGGAAATCTGGGACACTATGAAAAGACCAAATCTAAAAATAACAGGAATAGAAGCAAAAAAAGAAACCCAAGTCAAAAACATAGAAATATTTTCAACAAAATAATGGAAGAAAATTTCCCTAACCTAAGGAAAGAGATGGCTATCAAGGTGTAAGAAGCACACAGCACACCAAATAGACTAGACCAGAAAGGAAATTACCCTAGGCACAAAATAATCAAAACACTACGCATAAAGAACAAATAAAGAATAATAAAAGCTGCAAGGGAAAAAGGCCAAGTAACATATAAAGGTAGATCTATTAGAATAACACCTGACTTCTCCATGGAGACTCTAAAACCAGAAGGGCCTGGACAGGTATTCTACAGATGCTTAAGAGACCACAGATGCCATCCTAGACTACTATACCCAGCAAAACTTTTAATCATGATGGATGGAAAAAAATAAGACATTTCATAATAAAACCAAATTTAAGCAATATCTATTTACAAATCCAACCCTGCAGAATGCTCTAGAGAGTAAACTCCAACCTAAAGAGGTTAATGACATCCAAGAAAACACCAAGAATAAATAATCTCAGACCAGCAAATAAAAAGGGAAATATACATACACACACACCCCAATACCAACAAAATAACAGGAATCAACAAACATTTTTCACTGATATCTCTCAACATCTGTATTCTCAATTCCCAAATTTAAAAAAAAAAAGACAGACTAAAAGAATGAATGCAAAAACAGAAGGATTCAAGAAACACATCTTACCATCAAGGATAGATATCACCTCAGGGTAAAGGGATGGAAAAAAATATTTCAAGCAAATGGAAGAAACAAGCTAGTTATAGCCATTTTAATATCTAATAAAATAGACTTCAAACCAAAACTAATCAGAAGAGATGGGGAAGGACAGTACATACATACTCATCAAAGAAAAAATCCACCATGAGGACATTGAAATTACTAATACCTATGCCCCAAACACAAGTACCCTAGTTCATTAAAAAAATAAAAATAAAAATAAATTAAACACCTTAAATCACATATTGACCCTCACACGCTGATGAGACCTTTTTTCCCCAAAATAATATTTTTATTAATTATCTGGGAATTTCATACAATGCACTCCAATCACACTCAGTTCGCACCCTTGTGCCCCCCCCAAAAAAAAACCCACACCAAGTCCAATTTATGTTGCCCATATACTTATTCACTGGAGCACAGTCAAACTCCTAGTGGCCAGCCCTGTAAAAAAAACTGAGTCCTTCCCCACTCCCTCACCAGAAGCTATCAGCTGTGGAGAGCTACACTTCAGCATCTTTATCACAGCTTTTAAGGACTTTCTTCAACAGCTTCTTTTCTGGACAGTTTTCTTTTTTAGGGGGTCAGGGAGGTTGTCACAGAAGCCGTCAATGTCTCTCATTCACAGTTATGAGTCTGCCGTCATCAATACCACTGCAAAAGAAGGGTCCTTGCACATAGCAGCTGGCCACAGCATGGATCAGGGACTTCCACATGATTTCTGGCAGCAGCTCAGCTCACGGACATGAACATGGTCTTGGATGGCAGAATGGATCACAGACATCAACACATCATCCAGCAGCAGCACAGACCATGGAAATTTGTTGAGGAGACTTAATCCAGAAAAACGAACCGTTCTTTATCTCAGATATCTTGTTGCCCTGGCCCTGCTTGTCAGCTACATGCTTCTTTGTCCACCACAGATGGAGAAACATACTAGCCCACTCTCACCAAAGGACAGGCCATCCAGACAAAAACTAAACAAACAAAGGCTGG
This sequence comes from Peromyscus aztecus, assembly GCA_902168405.1. Classification (NCBI taxonomy): domain Eukaryota; kingdom Metazoa; phylum Chordata; class Mammalia; order Rodentia; family Cricetidae; genus Peromyscus; species Peromyscus aztecus. Next base: position 2,852 of record CABHPQ010141544.1, read on the forward strand.
AACTAATGGAGGTTATAAGCCAAAAGGACCTAACAGATATTTACAGAATATTTCACCCAAACATCTTATCTGACCACCACGGATTTAAAGTTAGGTATCAGCACCAGAAAGCTTACAAACGTGTGGAAACTGAACCACTCACCACTGAATGAAAAACAGGTCAAAGCTGGGTGGTGATGGCGCATGCCTTTAATCCCAGCACTCAGGAGGCAGAGGCAGGAGGATCTCTGTAAGTTAAAGGCCAACCTGGCCTACAGAGTGAGTTCCAGGACAACCAGGACTGCTTCACAGAGAAACCTTTCCTCAAAAAACCAAAAAAGAAAAAAGAAAAAAGAAAGAAAAATGGGTCAAGACGGAAATTAAAGACTTTCTAGAATTAAATGAAAATGAATAAACAACATACCCAAACTTATGGGACACAATGAAAGTGGTTCTAAGAGGCAAGTTTATAGCACTAAGTGGCTATTTAAAAAAAATGGAGATCTCATAATAGTAATTTAACAGAACACCTGAAAGAAGAAGAAAAAAGTTATACTCCAAAAAAGTAGAAGACAAAAAGGCAAGAAGACAAAGCATCAACCTACAGAATGGGAAAAGATTTTTACCAACTACACATCTGATAGAGGGCTAATATCCAAAGTATATAAAGAACTCAGCTAGAAACAAACAACCCAATTAAAAAATAAGGTACAGATCTAAACGGAGAACTCTCAAAAGGGGAAACTCAAATGAATGAAAAATAAATGCTCAACATTCTTAGTCATCAGGGAAATGCAAATTAAAACTACTTTGAGATTTCATCTTACACCTGCCAAAATGGCTAAGATCAATAAAACAAGTAACAGCTCATGCTTAGGAGGATATGGAATAAGGGGAACACTCATCCATTGCTGGTGGAAGTGAAAACTCATTTGGTGCTACACTATGGAAATGAGTGTGGCAGTCCCTCAGGAAGATGGGAAAAGATGTACCTCAAAATCCAGCTATACCACTCTTGGGCATATACCCAAAAGGACACTTCATCCTACCACAGAGACACCTGGTCAACCATGTTCATTGCTTCTCTAGTCATAAAAGCCAGAAATCATAAACAACCTAGAAGTCCCTCAATAGTTCTTTATGAATGATTAAAGAAAATGTGGCACATTTATACAACAGACTATTATTCAGCCATTAAAAAAAATGAAATTCACAGGTAAACAGATGGAACTAGAAAAAAAAATCGTCCTGAATGAGGTAGCCCAGATCCAGAAAGACAAATGTGGTATGTATCCACTTCTATGTGGATATTAGCTGTTGAGTCATTGATAACTAAGCTACAATCCAAAGAAGCACAGAGTTTAGGTATAGAGTAAGTGACTAGGGAGGATCTGCCAAGGAAAGGGAAACAGGATAGTTATAGATGCGTTAGGGAAGAAACTGGAATGGGAGGAGCAAGTAGGAATGGGGAGGGAATACATGGAGAGACAGCTGAAATTTAGGGCCACTTGAGGGGTAGTGTGGAAACCTAATACAGTAGGAGCTCATAAAATATATACATACACGAAGGTGATCTAAATGAAATTGCCAAATAATGGGAGACACAGAGCCCCAACTGGCCATCTCTTGCCACCAAATGAAACTTTCAGTACTAGGACTGGGTTACATATAATTGTTGGCTAAAAGGGTTTCATAGGAACTCCCAAACAACCCATGCTGTTGCCAAGCTTTTAGGTTGCTTTCCACAAACTGACTGCAAGACATTGCTGAAGACCACACCCATACAACTTATTGAGCATGGAGATCTCAAGTTGTGCCTACACAGACCTTTCACCCTTACTTGCTAGGTACATCTTTGGAAAGTACTCTGCCTAGTACCAAGGAAAAACCATAACCCCTAACCCAGTCGCAAACACTCTGATCTACAATGGTTTCCTGCCTGCAAGATATACTAGTGCAGTGGTGTCACAAAGCTTGTGGGAGTAACCAAGCAATATGTGATTTGACTTAAGGCCCGCTCCATGAGATGGAACCTATATCCAACACTGCTGGGTGACCAAGAGCCTGAGACTAGGGAGCCCAGGAACCTAGGGGGAAAAACCAAATATTACTGCGAAGGAGGAAGAGGAGGAGGAGAAGGAGGAGTAGCAGCAGCAGCAATAGAATTACTCTTTATGATATTCTGCTCTACTCATAGATCAGTGCCTTGCTCAGCTGGCATCAGAGAAGCTTCCTCAAGCAGCAGGGGAACAAATACAGAGACCCACAGCCAGACATTATTCAGAGAGTGAAACCTTAGAATTCTCAGCCCTAAACAGAATGTCTCCATCAAATCCCTCCCTTCGAGAATCAGGAAACCCCAGAGAAGAGGAAGTGGAAATTGTAAGAGCCAAAGGGGATGGAGGACACCAAAACAAAAACAAAAACAGGAGCAAAACAAGGCCCTCTAAATCTATATGATTTATGCACATATGAACTCACTGAAACTGAAGCAGCATGTAGAGTCTATGCCAGTTGGGGTCCTAGAGCTAAAAGGAAAGTGGACACATGTCCCTAGCCCTAACCCAGAAGCAACCTCCAAAAAGATACAGAGGCTGTCTCCAAGAAGAAAATTGAGTTAGTTACTAATAAGTCTAAGTATGTAAAAAACATGTTAGTTGTCTTTGAAGGTTGGGAATGATTCAGTGACTGGTACACAGGACAAAGCTAGTTACCTGTACTGCTGGAATGAAAATTGAAGTAGAGAAATATGAGAAAAAAAAAGGAATTCTATTCTTCTTTACAAAATCAATATACCATTTAATTTAAAATATATATACCATATACCATCTAATTTAATAAGTCACACATAGTTTATTTGGTTACAAATTATATTTATGCAGTGGGAGAGGTGGTTCTCAGTGGTTAAGGATGTTTACTACCAAACCTGACAACTTAAATTTGACTCCAAATACTCACATGGTAGAATGAGAGAACAACTCCCCAAGTTGTCCTCTGACCTCCACATGCATGTTAAGGCATACATGTAGATATAGAATAGAAAAAGAAATAACAAATGTCATGGTCACAATACCACAGCACCATGTTCATAAAAATAAAAGGTGTGAATTAAAAATGTCTAGAAATGAATCCCTACATTGAGTTTAGACTAGAAAGCATACTACAGGGCTATAGAATCATGTAAATTATGTTTAGTATTAGACAGATGGCTCAACAGCTAAGAGCACATCTTGCACTTGCAGAGGACTTGAGTTCAATTCCCAGCACCTACTTAGTGGCTCACAACCATCCAAATTCCAGTACCAGGGAATCCTAAGCCATCTTTACCTTCATGGCCACTACATGCACATGGTACATAGATATTTATGCTGGGAAAGCATCATTACACATACAATTAAAATAAAATCTTTTTAAAAATAAAAAAGATATGTTTCTTTGTTTCTAGGAAAACAAAGAAAATTTGATGACTATTATCCCAACAAGCACAAAATTTCTACAAACAAATAAAAAGCACTTGAACTAAAAGAACAAAAACAGTAAAACAAAATCTTTCTAATAAAATGCATCAGTGGTCTTTGAAGAAATAGCTAGTCCTAGGAGTGGATCAGGAAAAACAGGTCTAGAAATACTAGTATTATCAGAAATCAAGAAATTGCTTTACAACCAATGATAGAAAGCCAAAGACACAAGAACTAACAAGACCTCCCAATATCCCAAAGAATAATAAGTAAATCATATGGAATTACATCTTAATTACTTTTCTATTGCTATGACAAATCACCAGAACTAAGGCAACTTATAAAAGAAAGCATTTATTTTAGGGGTCATGATTCTAGAGGGTTAGAACCCATGAGCATCATGGCAGGAGAAACATGGAGACAGGTAGGCAGGCATGGCACTAGAATAGCAGCTGACCGCTCACATGTGAGACAACAATCCAACAACCAGGAGACAAAGAGAGGTAAATGAGAATGGTGCAGGCTTTTCCACCCCGTGACACCTCCTTCAAGGCCACACTTCCTAATCCTTCCCAAACAGTTCCACAAACTGTGACCAAGCATTCAAATATATGAGCCTTTGGGGGGCCATTCTCATTCAAACCACCACAGACTGCAACATTAAACATAAAATAAATGAAGTCATGTTGATATTAAAAGAATTTAACAAATAGGGCAGGGGGAGGATTTTTAAATTATATAGGGAAGAAATACTACCTCAGTTAGGTGATCAAAGGTAACAACATCAGGGATGGGAAATGATTTGAGTGGATAAGTGTTTGCCACATGGGCATGAAGATTTGAGGTCACAGCTCAGATTCCTCAGGATTCACATAAAACGTTGTATTCGTTTAGCATGTGCCTATAAGCCTAGTGCTGGGCAGCTGGAGACCAGAGGATCCCTAGGTATGGTTGGCAAGCCAGTCTAGCCAAACCAATGAACTCCAGGGCTACTGACAGAGCTTTTTTGTTGTTATTACTGTTGTTCAAAAAATAAGGTGAAAATCAATTGAAGAAACTTCTGCTGTTGACCTCTAGCCTCCATTTGAACATGTGCAAATATACATTTAAACCCACGTGATACACAAATCAGGAATAAATCAAGATGACATCATAAACTTTTGGTATGTTAAGATTATTCTTCCACTTGTGTGGTCCTCCTCATGAAACAGCATAACCTCAATCTAATCATAAGAAAAACATCAGACAAGTCTTGAGAAACATCCTATAAAAATCTCAAATACTGGACTGGACAGATGGCTCAGAGATGGCTGCTCTTCCAGAGGACCCAGGTTCAATTCCCAGCACCCACATAGCTGCTCACAACCATCTTTAACTCCAATTGAAGGGGAATCTGAGGCCATCTCCTGGCCTCTGTGGGCAGCAAGCAGCACAGACATACATGCATGAGAAAGATCCATATATATAGATCCAATATATATATATATATATATATATATACAAGAAAATATAAAATCCCGAATACTAACTCCCTGAAACTGTGGAATCATCAAACCCAAAGAAAGTCTACAAAACCATCACTCCTCAAGGAACCAAAGAAACTAACACATATTTGAAGAAATTACGGTAAATAATTGTCAAATGCTTCCAAAATTTAGCTTTAAAAACACATTAATGGGCTGGGCAGTCGTGCCGCACGCCTTTTATCCCAGCACTTGGGAGGCAGAGGCAGGCGGTTCTCAGTGAGTTTGAGCCCAGCCTGGTCTACAAAGCAAGTTCCAGGACAGTCATCAATCTTGTACAGAGAAACCCTGCCCCCGACAAAAAAAAATAAAATAAAATAATAAAAAAAAATAAAGCAAACAACAAAAAAAAAGCCACATTATTTTCAAACTGGCAAAAGACAAAGAGAATGACTATTCTGTGAACCTGAGAAAAGAAGCAACTTACCACACCTGGGGAAAATAGCAGGGTTAAAGGCAGAGTTCTCATTAGAAACAAAAAAAAGGACAGGCAAATGTTTTTAAAGAAAAACTATTATTCAAATGAAAGAAAATTAAAATATTCCCAGATGAATGAGTATCCAGCAGTTGACTAAACACAAAACCCTTTGCAAAAAATGCTACAGTGAATCTCATCAACTAAAACAACAGACACCTGAATAAAAAGAAACGACACATATCAGAAATGATTAATAAATGCAAAAGGGTACAGAAAGGAATACAAAAATGCTTTCTTGATTAATTTTGTGGTTTCTTTAAAATATAGGACAGCATAAGAAATAACTGTAACACTACATTGTTCTGTTTATGACATATACAAATGCAAGATGTGTGACAATAAGGACATGAGAAGAAGAACAAAGTAGCTGCATAGCTAATTTAGTCATAAATTTAAGTATGTTCTATTAAGTCAAAAAGACAGCCAGCAAACAGGAAGACAATAATTAAAACAGTGCACCTTTAAGACTCAATAAGGAACTGTGGTGGAGGCGCTGCCTCTGTAAGATAGGTCTACAGTCACATCTGAGTGGCCTCTTGACTGTGGTCTGAGGTGGAAGGACCCATACCACCTGCCACCATGGGAGGTGACAACCCTGGGCAGGCTGGCTATAGAAGAAAGGCAGCTGAATGTAAGCCTGGAAGTAAGCCAGGGAGCAGCATTCCCCTAGGGTTTCTGCTTCGGTCCTTGCCTTGGCTTTGGTTGATGATGGACTATAACCTGCAAGCCAAATAAAGCCTTTATTTCCCAGGTTGCTTTTTAGAGTTTTATCACAGTAACAGAAAGCAAACTCGAAAAAGAGTTACAAATTATTTACCAGAAAGTTTTAGTTTAACAAAGAACAAAGCAGTAAAAATGACAGACTTGAGACAGAGAGATGACAAATCTAAAACTGGTGCAAATAAACTCAGTAAGATTAAAAATCACATCAAGTGAAAAGGAATTAACATGTGAATCAGAGGGCAGAAATAAATAAGCAGATTTCAAAGAAGTAAAATACATGTTCAAGAAACAAAACCACAACAGGATGAAAGTAAAAGGACAGAAGACAAACAAAAAGGGTAACTATGGTTATATTTGTAGCAAAAGAAAACTAGCTTTTACCTCTCAGTAAGATACAGTGAGAGTAGAATATATGCACTTAAAATCAAATACATGAAAATGCCATTTGGCTACACTACTTGAGACTAGACAGACCGAACAGAAAACTAGTAGACATACAGAAAACTAGAGGGCTCAGTTAATAAGCAGGGAACACTCCAACCAATACCATCCCCAAGGGCACAGAGAACATTCTGTAGTATAGTTCATATCTAAGGCTATAAACATGGTCTCAACAAATATAAAAGCACTAAAAATAGACAAAGTATAACCCTCAAATAACAAAAAACCTCATTAGAAACCAGTAACAGGAAGCAATGTGACGCACAAAGCTAAATACACACTTCTAGAGAACTACAAGTCAAAGGTATCTAAATAACCTAGGAATAAAAAAAAAAAAAAATCTTCAGTTGACCCACCCTTTATGATGCAAATATCTTTTTTTTTTTTTTTCTTTTTGGTTTTTCAAGACAGGGTTTCTCTGTGTAGCTTTGGAGCCTTTCCTGGAACTCACTCTGTAGCCCAGGCTGGCCTCGAACTCACAGAGATCCACCTGCCTCTGCCTCCTGAGTGCTGAGTTTAAGGACTGCGCCACCACCGCCCGGCGCAAATATCTTGAAAGACAATTCCTTTTCACTGAAGCTAACTAGAGTCAAATTATACTCTTTCAGGCAAAAAAAAAGACTTCAAATAACCTTCTCAGCCAATACAGAGTTTTAATAGGTCTTCATTTTGAATGTGGTGTCAAATATCATGGAAATTTAGCAAATTTCTAAACTTGTAGTAATTCTAGAATATATGTAAGACATTGCTGATGTTAAGATCTGATTTTCTCAATGGCAAACTGTTCATCGAGACAAAAAGCAAGATAGCAGATTAGGTACCTAGCTCTTTCTCGGGCTGCATCTTCACGGGCTTTTTCCTTCTCTTGCCTCTGTTGTTCAATTCGGGCTTCCTGTTCCTTCCTCTTCATCAACAATTCCTCTACACGGGCCTGCCGTTCTGCCTCCAGGGCTCTCTTGCGTTCCTGATGTTAAAAAAATTAAAGTTATTAGAATTATGTGTGAAAATAAAATGATCAAACGTGATAGAACTTTGATCAAACATATTCTAGACGATTTATTCCTGGATTGTCAATAGGTACATGGTTTCTAAGAATTGTAGTAATAATTAAATAGCAAAGACATGTGGCTTTCATATGTCATTTACCAGTGATACACAAAATTATAACATGATCTGGTATGCACTAAACCCTAAGAACTACACACACATACATATACATACTTACTAGCATACATTATTACACAGTTAGAAAACAAGGTTAATCAAGGTTGAGGATTCATCATCCACAAAAATATGCCAACAATATTCCTACAAACTGACAAGGAATAATTTGAAAATATAATTAGGTAAAAATTCCATTTGCAATAGTGTGACAGCTAATCTTGGTTGTCAGCCTGACTAAACTGGATTAACTAAAACCCAATCAAGCAACTGGCATATCTATGAAGGATTTTTCTTGGTTGAATTATTTAAAGTGGAAAGCTCACCATAAACCGAGTCCATTTGAAGTGGAATGATCCACCCTAAATCCGGGCTACCTCTCCTGGTGGCAGTGCACATAAAAGAACACGGAAGAAGGAAGCTTTGCTTTTTGCCTGCTTGTCCTCACTCTCATGGGCAAGTTCATCTATCCTGTTCCTGAGTCATTCCTTCACTGGGAATATTTCCTCAGGATTGCAACATGGACTGAAAACAGACAGCTCTCTAGCACCAGATTGGGACTGCTATAACATTCAGTCTCATGGACTGAACAACTACCAGATCTTTGGCTTTTCTGTCAGGAGACAGCCATTGTTGCACTATCCAGATGGCAGCCTGTAAGCCACTTTAATATACACACACAAACATACACGCACACACATGCATGCACGTACACACACATACATATATATTTCATTCTGTTAGTTCTGTTCCTTTAGAGAAGCCTAAAACAAATAGCATCATGAAAATTTTTCTTAAAAATAAGTAATAAATATAATAAAAGAAATACATGCATTAAAACTATAAAATATTTCTAAAGTAAACTACATAAAGCCAGATGAATGAAAAGGCATTTTCTATCCATAGCTTATGATATGATTTTCAATTACAAAGATATAGTTCAGGAAAGAGCACTTGCCTAGCACATATGAGAGAGGCCCTGGCCTCAACCACCAGTACTAAAGGCAAAAAACAAAGTTTCTTCTTTGTGAAAAGCCAATAAAGAAATCAGCTTAACAGAAAACGTTCCCTGACACTGTCATCCCATTAGCAAAGTAATTATTCCCTCTTCATGGTACCTCTATACCTAGTATACTTTTTCACCTGGGATTTTATGATTTGCTATATGGTAAATAATAATTAAGTTATTAATTGTTAATAATATTAATAATAGCCCTTGTCCTGAAGAGTTGAGATTTGTTATGCACACATGCTCCTCATTAGAAAAGGATATGTATTTTCATGACTTCACACCTAGCCAAAAAGCCTTATTTGTAGTACTTAAAGTGATTATAGCTAAAGGTACTTAAAACAGATACAGTTAGTCTCCATTTATTTAAATACTACAAATTTTTTATGTAGCAAAATTCTCCACAGTTAAGGTATTTTACCAAGAAAGAACTAAGATAGATTCTTCACAATAAGGCAATCCTTCCCCTAATGCTTCCTCCATCATGGAAACAGTGGCTGCAGAAATTTAAAGCTAATCAAGATATCTGATGATACTGCTCAATACATCCCTCTGGTCCTAAGTGATAAGTTTTTTTTACACCCCATAAGCTTCTCCGCTGACACAGCAATCCAAATCAAACCAAATGAGACTGAATTAGAAAAGCCCTGGTTTAATGGGTAAAGCGTTCCTGGGTGGTTCTCTGGCCCCTCAGAGAGGAGACAGGAAAGAGACAGGAAAACCATGTGTCTGTTTTCTGGGATGCATTATATACCCTGTTGGAGTGGTCCTGAACCTCTCTGGGGGAGGAGTTGTGTTTGGCGGGCTTTGAAGTGGCAGGTTTAAGGAAAGAGATGGGGGAGGGGAGTTGAGGTGGATCTTCTACCAGAACATTCCAGACTCTTTGGGTATAGGGATGCCAGGGTGCCAGGGGCTGAGGTGGAGCTCCCACCCAAACACTAAGGCAAAGGACTGTCCAAATCTTTATTAATGATTTCAAAAACATTCTTTTTTGATCAGAAGAAGGAAAATTCTTGTCAAAGCCAATTAGAAAACAACAGATGACAATGTGTCACAGCAATTCAGCATATAATCCAGTTGCCCTTAGAGGTCATCCTTCTAGGACAAACACTGACTGCCTTCTCTATTTCCTACAGTGCTGTATTATTTCATGCACCCTTGGGAACAGAGACTAGGTTTTATTTTATTTATTTACTTACTTATTTACTTATTTTATTTATTTTATTTTCATCCCCCAACTCAGAGCCTGAGATATGAAAGGTGCTCAGTACATGTTGAGCAGAATCCTACCTGCACAGCTTCATCACGAGCTTGCTTTTCTTCTTGTCTTCTCTGACGCTCTTCCTGTAATTCGTTAAGCCTCTGCTCATATTCCTTCAATTTTGATAAAACATCATGACGTTTATTCTGAGCTTCAAGGGTATTTATGAAGGCGATCTCATTTACCTTCAATGAGAATGAAGAAGGAGTCAGAACCAAATTAATTCTTAAAAGAGAGAGAAAAGTAAGTGCATGCCGCAGTTGTCCACAAAGCACCTGGGGCTGGAGTTACAGGAGTCTGTGAGTCACCTGCTGTGATCCTGGGAACTAAATTCAGATCCTCTGCAAGAGCAGTGTATACTCTTAACTACTGATCCACTTCTCCAGCCCTGAACTCAATTCTTATAAATGTAAGAAATTTAACAGTGATTTTACACAGTAATATTTAAACCAGCAGTAAGGCACAGGGAAAAATAACTGATAAGTTTCTCCTACCAGTATTTACATCAAAGTAAGCCAATGTATATGAAAAACCCATAGGCTTTAATAAGAACTAATTTAGGAAGCTGCCATTGAAAATATTTTTAAAACAGGAAACAATTTAGTATTTTAGAGACTATTTTACAAAATTTTGTTTAATATGAATTTGTAATGATACAAAACGGGAGTACACACAATTACGTATGTTCATATTATTCTAATGAAACTTTTATTTTTAAATCTTGTGTATGAAGTAATACATTTCATCATATCCACAGATAATGGAATTTTCATATTCATATATCATTACATATTATTCTAATTGATCCTCTCCCCCAGGCCTTCCTTGTGCCCAGTACCCAACACTGCCTGGTTGTCTCCTTCCCTCATTCAGATGCTCTCCCCATCTACTTTCATGACATGCATTCCATCACCATATCTTCCTCTCTTAACATCTCTCTCTCATAATCCCCTTTACAGTTTCATAAACTACTCACACACAGAACTTTAAGTCAAGGTTTTATACATGAAAGTTTAGCTAAATCGGGCTTCTTTTGTTTAATTTAATGGTTTCCAGTTCTATCCATTTTCTGCAAATGTTATTTCATCTTTCTTTATGGGTGAATAAAATTCCATTGTGAATATGCACCAAATTTTATTTATCTGTTCATTTATTAACAGACAATTAAGCTGGTTCCATTTCCTAGTTTTTGTGAAAATGCAGTGATAAACATGGATGTGCTGTGGAATAATCCTCTTGTACACTGTAAAGATTTGTCACTCAAATTGGTTTAATAAAACACTTACTGGCCAGTAGCCAGGCAGGAAGTGTAGGCCAGGTGACCAAAGTAAAGATGATGGGAAGGAGAAGGGCAGAGTCAGGAGTCACCAGTCAGATGCAGAGGGAGCAGGAGATGAACATGTCATGCTAATAAAGGTACCACCACATAGCAAAGCATAAATAGAAGTATGAGTTAACTTAAAATGTAAGAGCTAGTTAGTAATAAGCCTGAGCTATTGGCCAAGCACTTATAATTTATATTCAGCCTCTGAGTCAGTGATTTGGGACTAGGTGGTTGGGACATGAAAACGTCTGTTTACATGGATGTGCAGATATCTCTGCTATCTTACTGTTCAGCCTAAACCAACCCTACCACCACCACTGAGCAAGAGCAGAAGAAGCAAAGCTGTGCAGCTTTTGTCTCCCCTCTTCACTTGCTTGTGGATTTCCAATGCTCTCTCTCTGGAAGAGAGTCTACTCCTAAATCCAATTCTGTTATTTATTGGTTCAAAGCAGCCAGAGTGCAGCCTGTCATTTTAACTGGAATCCCTATCTGCTATAATGAATTTTAGATAACAAAAGTACAGAATTTTTTTTCTTCTATGTATACTGAAAGTAACAGATACAATAGATTGTACTAAACACCAGTGCCAACTTTACACAGAAGCAGGAACTCTAGAAATCCAGACTGGCAAAACAAAGCTTAGCTCAAGCTAGTCTATACATTTCAGAGCCAGTAGAATGCCTTAGCAAGATGCCAAACCTGACCACCTGAGTTTGACTTCCTGGACCACATAGTGGAAGAAGAGAATTGACTCTCACAGTTGTCCTTATCCACTAAACCATCTATGCTTCTAGAGGTACTTTTAAAGTACGTTTCTCACATAACTATCTTTCAAACTACTAAAGGACATGACAAACAAGCATATGCAATAAAAGCATATTCATTCTATATCAGGTCTCACGTGTTAAGTGTAATCATTACACGGAAAAAGGAATAAGATCTAATGTTCTATGCAAAATTATGATTCAGTTATTATTTTAGGAATTTTGTTACAATAATGGAAAACTAACATGAAATTGAACAAATATAACTCAGAACTCTCAGCATGTTCCATAACTTTTATAACCTTAAAATCTTCTATGAAACAAACCCTCTCATTTATGCTGAACCCTGCAATTTTCTTAGTTACTTTTATTTCATTTTTTCTCTTCAAGTAGAAGTATAAATTTGATGTTTCTAAGAAATGTATATAGTATAATGCTTCTGCATAAAGTTGTCTACTTATACAGTACAAAAACAATTCTGAAGCAATGTGTGAAAGAGTATTTCTAACTAGATAGTATTGCTGTTTCTGATGGTGATATCTTTAACTGTTTACTATACAGCTAAAATTCTTTAAAATAACAAAAAAATTATAAATGATAATAAATCACTGTTCTGAATTTAAAATGATACTGAAGAAAGCCAGAGTAATACATTTACATTGAAACCTAAAGACAAGGCCAGCGAGATAGCTCAGTGGATAAAGCACTAGCCACAGAGGCCTGGTGACCTGATGAAATCATTTGAAGCACATGTAAAAGTAGAAGGAGGGACCGGCTTTACACAAACATCATGGTACATACACACACACATACACAATAATAAAAATTTATTTAAACTTGAAGGAGGGGCAAAATCCATGATGGTTCTTAACCTGAACAATATTACAATCACACCTTTCAGAAACATTACTTTGGAACAAGCAAGGGCTGACTATGAGACACAAGATTACAGATGAACTGAAATAAGTCCCCAGAGAAGTGAGGTGTTTGTATTCCTTATAATTAAAAACTGGTTTGTAAAAAAGCACTAATTGTTTATAGTACACAATTAATAATCATCAGTCAAAATTTGGAGTTCTAGAAAATCAGATGATTTTAGAGAAAGGGGAGGATTGGGATGGAGAACACATGAGTCCCATAACCACTAAGCCATAAGGCAGCTTAGTCTAGGACTCAGTGGAGAATGTGAGACTGAATATTCACATTTAGGATTCGCCACAGTGATGCTAGCTAAAACAATCATAGCTGCTGTGCCACTGAATAAAAAGAACAAGTGAAGAGAAATGAATTCATCAAAGAATCAATGTCCTGGCCATACGAGTTAAATTCTGTCAGCCTTTTTGATCGACACAATTAATTTACCAATTAATATAAATACTGGAGTATCTTATCAAGTTGATGATTCATAATTATATTTCCTAAAAGTCTAACCAAGACAAGAATATTCCTTCTTTTTCATAGTTCAAAAGTGACTCGATTTGCAGACCCTGGTGAGAAATGTGTGGAGATTTTTTTTTTGATGTTGCTTAATTTTTATCACAAATGTATCCAAAGTCATAATCCAACTTAATCCTTTTATTTCTTCACTCTGCTAAGTAAACTAAAGATGTAACCTTTCCATAAATTTCAATATTGCGTATTTTTTTTTTCAAGACAGGGTTTCTCTGTGTTGTTTTGGTGCCTGTCCTGGATCTCGCTCTGTAGACCAGGCTGGCCTCAAACTCACAGAGATCCGCCTGCCTCTGCCTCCCGAGTGTTGGGATTAAAGGCGTGTGCCACCACTACCCAGCCAAAATTTTAAAAGTCATGTGTATAATTGGTTCATTAACATTAAATGTTTTTAATATATGAGAACTAAATTTTGAATAAGCTACAAGGTTCACTCTCTGGTATAAGTAATAGGAGCTTTTTACTTAAAATGTGATTGTAAAATGCATGGCTACTTCACATGTCCTAATATAATAATATAATTTTATCTCTGTCAGGTAGCAAAATACTGCAAGATGGTAGGGTGTTATTAAAGAAATATGTGTGTGTGGACATATTTTTCTATACCACCTGAATTAAGTGGCATGGCAAGTTTTAGTTGGTCAATCAGTTTGATTCTTTGAATTTTTTTCAGAATAGGCAATCAATTTCATGTACAAAATGAAGCAAAACCTGAAGGAAGGAAAAAAAGGGGATACATGAGGTCAACATATCCTGTTATGGAAAGATCTCAGAATGAAAACAGATGTATAGAATAAGATGTCCTGTTAGCACTGATGAGAATTATTATCTCAATTCTACAAAATTTCTCATATATGAAAATGATGATATATTGTGTTCTCATGAGTTCCACTTCATTTCCCCTCATTATTATTACAATTGCCTTCTTCCCATAAACTTTTCTTCTCTTTCCTACTTTATCTCTTTTTCATTTCCTCATGCCTCCTTTTAAAATTAGATTATCATGAGCACATTTAACTTTATTATTTTTGTGAAGTAGGGGAGTGTTCATGTGTTGGTGTGTGAATATGGCACACTTGTGTTCAGGTTAACCATGGGTATCCATTGGGAGCTACACATTTGCTTTTTTTGTTTGTTTATTACGTTTATTTATATATGTAGGGTTGGGGTCACATGCCACCATGCACATGTGGAGGCAAGAGGATAACTTTCAGAAGTTGGTTCTCTCATTCTATAGATCATTTGGGATCCAGGGACTGAACTCAGGTCCTCAGGGATGGCAGCAAGTACCTTTATCAGCTGAGCTGTCATGCATGCCAGCCCAAGCCTGCTATGAGGCAAGGTCTGTCACTGGAACCTAGGACTTACGGATTATGTTAGGCTAGCTAGTGATGTGCTCAAGAGATCTGCTTGTCTCCACTTTTCCATGCTTGGATTATGAATACACACTTCCAAGATCAGCTTTTTTTCTTTTCCTTTTTTTAAAAACTGGTTAATTTCAAATTGGTTATGGTTATAATCTTAGTTATTACATGATGCTGGAGCTATAATTAATCATAGAAGACTACTTTAGGAACCTTCTTATCCTATAAATTGGGCATTATATACATTATAAAATTCTATGAAATATATGTATAGTTGACTCTTGAGAGCCTCAATAATGTTTATATTTAATTTTTTTTTACCTAATTACAATGTACTTACATCACCTCCCCTCATTCCCTCTCTTCTCTACCCTACACACTCTCAAATTCAAGGCTTCTTATTGTTTGGTTATATAATTTTTTAATGTTTATATATTTATATATATACATATATATCATACATATATGTTTGTGAACCACCTGTATGCCTAGTGCCCACAGAGGCCAGAAGAGGATGCTGGAGTTACAGACTATCATGAGCTACTATGTGACTGTTAGGGAACTGAACCTGGATCCTCTGGATGAGCATCCAGTGCTCTTACCACCGAACCACTGCTCTAGCCCTATTGTTTACACACACACACACACACACACACACACACACACACACACATACACACTGATGATGATGATGATGATGATGATGATGATGATGATAAATACTTAAATGCAACCTGCTGAATCTGTTTAGTGTTATTTGTATATAGTTTTCTTTTTAAGGGCTTTTTACATGGGTACTGTTGATCAAACTTTGATCCTCACACTTCCCAACCCATTTATTAATTTTCAACATCCTAATTTTATAGAATTTTTTTGGTTCTTTGCTTTTTCAATCGGTATCAAATGTGAAGCTATAATTCCTAAAATTTTTAAAAATATACTTAGGGGCTGAAGTGATAGCTCAACTGTTAAGAGCAAGTCCTATTCTTTTAAGGGGCCTGAGTTTGATTTCCAACCCCCATGTCAGGTAGCTCACAACCACTTATAACTCTAGCTCCAGAGTTCCTACAACTTCTTCTGGACTCTGCAAGAACCTGAACACACACATGCACAGAAAAAAAATAACATAATATTTTCAATATATTAAAATATTTAGTTTGTTCCTGTGCTGCTGTTATTGCAGTATGCATTCTAATTCCCTAGTGCTAGTGGGGCATGAAGTGAACTGAAGATTAGAGATATGTTCACGAAGAAGACAGTCATAGAAAAACGGCAGAGGCAGCTGAGACCTGAGTTTGGCTCCCAAGAATCCATGTAAAAAAAGGCTGGGCATTGTTTCTTGTGTTTGTAACCAAGTTCTAGGAAGGCAGACATATAAGACTGGCAGGGTCTTGGCTCTCAGCTAGCCAGCCTAGTTCAACAGATAAGCTTCTAGGTTTCTTGATTTTACACACATGCACCAGCCTGAATACATATACACACCTACATAAACATACACCAATAAATGGAAGAGATACCTAGTCTAACAAACATACAAATGGCAACAAAGAACCAATGTGAAATTTTAAAAAAAATTGAGAAAACGAGGCAACTGAGTCCTCTATAACTCTACAAATACTCAATAACAAACTCCAAACATACCATAATGAATAAAGTGAGAAACAATATAAAATATCAAGTAAGAAAAAAAACTATCAGAGACTGAAGACAAAATAAGAAACTATTGCACTTGAATAGTAGTTTAAAACAAAAACCAATCCCGATCATAACTTTCTAAAAGTGCTATTTAAGTGCCAAGTGTAATGGCCAAAGAAAGGATACTGGAAACCAAGAGATAAACTTCAAATAAAATTCTTTTCATTGTTACTTTATAACTTTAATTTTGCTACTGTTATGAATCATGATAAAAATATCTGTGTTTTCTCGTGGTCTTAAGCGATCCCTGTAAAAGGGTCATTAGACCCCTAAGGAATAGAGACCCACAGGCTTACAGAGACAAATCCATCAAAGTAAAGTGGACTTTTCAGCTGAAACCCTTAAAGTCACACAGTGAAAGCCCTGGAAGTAAATAATTGGCAAAAAGATCACTATAGGCAGCAAAGTTCTCATTGAAAATCACTGGAAAATAAAGACATCTGAAGTCACCACAAACTACAGCAACTCATCACCTAAGTTCACCTTGCAGAAAATACTGAAAGAAACCCTATACTCAGAAAATGAAGGACATTTATAATCCTAAGCACCCAGAAAGAATAATCTCACTATAAGAATAATCAAATGACTTTTTCACATATCAAACAAGACAAGCAAACAGAAAAAGAACACAGAGCACTTGAATCAACCAGGCAAACAAAAGGGACGGGAATTACCATATACTATCAATGATCAGTCTACAACTCAAGGACATAGAACAGGGGTGGGAACACAGCTCCACAGTAGAGGGCTTGTATGTGCCAAAGCCCTACATTCATCCCAACACCACACACACACACACACACACACACACACACACATTATCAATTTAAATTTGGGGACTGGGGATGTAGTTTAGTCAGTAGAGAGCTTGCCTAGCATGCACAAAGCTCTTAGTACTGACAACATATAAACTGGATGTAGTGGTACATGCCTTTAAGTCCGGAACTTAAGAGGTAAAAACAGGAGGATCATAAGTTTAAAGTCATCCTCAGGTCTACATAATGAATTCAAGACTGGAAGGGGATCCCTAAGACTCTGTCTCAAAAAAGGATATACACTGAATTAAAAAAGATCGACTTGTTTTGCTTTTCGCAAGAAATACATGTTACCAGCAAAAACATGCCAAGAATGAAAATGAAATGATGAAAATCATTTTCTAAGCTAATAGAACCAAAAAGTAGGCTAAAGTAGTTACATTCATATCTGACAAAGCAGACATGAAGCCCATTAGTCAAAAAAGATAAAGTCACTACAAACTAATAAAAGGAATCCTCACAAAATCCTAGCAAATATAAAGGTATATGCATCAAATATTGGTAAACCTATTTCCATAAAACCAACATTACTAGGCATTCAGGGACAAAGAGGTCCAGATACAATTATATATTGACTTTTATACCTCACTCTAATCAACAGATAGACAATCCACACAAAAACATTAAGAGATAAACTTCAGAATTAAACTGTATCGTAGCTCAAATGAACTTAGCAGACATTACAGAATATTCTGTCCAACAGTGATGGAATACACATTCTTCTTAGCAGCCCACACAACTTTTCCCATACATAATATGTCTCATTTTTGTTCACAAACGAAGTTAAGTAACAAAATATTTTAAAACCATTTCTTGTATCTTATATCACAGTGGGATCAGGAATTCAAGGTCACCCTTGACTACAAAACAAATTTGAGGGCAGCCTGAGTTTCCCACCTTGCTTTAAAATTTATAAAAAGTTTAACATACCAAACAAGCCTTAGAAAAACAAGTGTCACGCTTTCTCTCATTAAGGGATTCTAGAAAAAATAATTTAAATACATGAAAGTGTTACAGAAAGCTTACACAGAAGAAATAGGTGGTCAGGTGAGGGGATAAGAAAGTAAAGGAGGAGTGGATGTGATTAAAGTGTACTACTTGAATGCATGAACATGAAATATTATCCTATATAACTAATCTATGCACTTTATTAAAAAGTTAAACATGAGGCCAGCATGATGGTTGGCTGGGTAAAGACACTTGCTGCCAAGATTGACAATCTGACTTTGAACCTCAAAATCCATCTGTTGGAAGAAGAGAACTGACCCCCGCAATGGTTCTCTGACCCCCCACATCTGTAAGATAGCATGAACATGCACACAAAATGAATAAATGTAAAAAGAAAAGTTACACCTACTCTAAAACTGCCAACCCACTCCAAGTAGTTACAAAAACTGAAAGCAAGCATCATCTAAAAGCTTTATAAATGAATTCTCATAGCAGTTATCCTTAAAATAGATAACAACCAGGAGAAAACAAGTGCCAATCAACAGGTAACTGGATGGACAAACTATAGTTTTTGCACACAGTGGTATATTTCAAGGCAATAAAAGAGTGACCAGCACATACAACAATATGAAATTCAAATGATGATGATGAGTGAAAGAAGCCAGAGGAAAAGAGACATTCTATAAGCCATTCATACAGTTCTAGAAAATTCAAACATCTATGGTGATAGAAAGCAGAGCAGCAAATGCACATTTACAGAGCTGAAGAAAAAGCTGAATTCCACAGATGATTTATGCATGTTCACTGTACTGATAGTTGGAGAGATATACACATGACAAAACTCATCAAACTTAGTATTTTACAGCTGCACTGCTTATTCTGTCAAGTATATCTCAATAGATTTGCTTATTATAAAGTATGAAATTGTACCTAGCAAATTTAAATAAGCCAGCAAAATCTTCTGTTATTTTCAAATAAAATGATACTTGAATAAACCTGTACTGCTATTATACACTATGAAACACACTTGGTTTCATGATTATATATTTAAATACACTACACCTTAGCTTCTTCCTCTTGAGCTTTCTTCACAATTGCTTGTAGCTGTACCTCTCGTTTAAATTCGGCATGAAGTAATTTCTCTTCCATCATCCTACGCCGTTGATCTAGTAATTCTTCCTTCCACTTTCGGACATCTTTCTCCTATGTATGATAAATTATCACATCATTAACTTCCACGCCATGATGGACTGCACCCTCAAACGTGAACCACAAGAAACCCCTCCATGCCTAAATTGCTTCTGTCAGCATTTTATCACAGCAGTAAAAAAATAAATTAATACATGGTGTATTTTCTTTAAAAACTTTAATATTTCTACAATAAAGAATTCTTTTTTGTTCTTAACATTTCAAATAAGAAAAGTAAAAGATGTATTCAGTGCCCTGAGAAATCATATTCAATAAAAAGGCAAATCCACATGAGTAGAAAAATAAGCAATGAACATGTCAGTTGAATTTTATCTAAAATTCATATTTACATGTTGAGCCACATAAACAACAATGCAAAAAAAATATTGCTATACTAGGAACCACTCCTTAAAGTCTGAGCTTTGAAAACAGTTCCTCATGTGACACTGAAAACACTTGTCTTCTCACAGATCCAGTTTCCACATCTGTAAAGTGATAAACACCTGTACTATGTACCACACAGTTACTGCAGTCAGACAAAACTCTTTACTTAGAACAATGTTAAAATAAGAATAGATAAATATTATCAATAGATAAATATTGGAAATCTATAATTGGAAAATAGAATTTACTACTGAAATTAGAAAATACACGGGGAAGATCAAATTAAACCAAGGAATCTCCACAATTATAAAAATTTCAGCAATCTCTGAATTGTTCACACAAATACTTGGAAGTCATATTATTAATACAAATATACACTGTGTAATTTTGTTCATATTTAAAAAGAAAATATGGCTATGTTAGAATATTTCATCTAAAAATGAAGTAATACTAACTTTGAAGAAATCTACAGCATAAATTGTTTTTCATATGCAATCTATTCATTCTAAGTGACAAAATTTTAAGATTAAGGATAAAAAGAAAGGTCACATTGTCTTCTACCCCTAATAAATTTAACTACTGTGTTTTGAAGGATCTAATGCTAACTACTTCATTTTTATAAGCATTCTTATTATTGTACTCATTACTCCTTAGGAATGTAAACAATATACTTAACCTATGCATATGAATTGTCCAAGTACTGAAAGGCATCTTTTGTCACACAGATTTTTGTCCCTTTTGTCATGTCAGTCTGTCACATGTGTGAGGGAATCAGCCTCTACAATAGCTCGCAATGATCAAGGTCAACTGTTATTAGGTTCCTTGTATAACATCCTCCCGAAATGTGTCAAGATTGTGATAAAAAAAAAACACAGCAAAAATTATGATATAAAGACAGCACTGCTTCCATTTGATTAACTCACATGCATTCTCTCTCTGGTCCTTCTCTCTTTTATGCCTGACTACTTTGTAGAGGAACCACCAGTTCAGGATGAAGCCACCCAGACTGAAAAGAACACCTGGCAGGGAACTGGGGTTTCTAGATAATAGCCAAAGATGAATTAGGGACTAGGAACAGCATCAGTGAGTTTGGTAGGAGCTCTCCCTTACCCTAGGTGACTGAAAGCTGCTTCACAAAACCAGAGCAAGGACCACTAGGTAGACTATTCTTAGTTTTCCATGAAAAACAGTAAGTGATCATGTGTTGAACAACATCTATCCTATCCCAAGTTATGTTTTTATATACTCCATTTAAATATCATAGTAGGTCATAATACATTTATTATTTCACAGATTATATAGGAAACAGAGTCCTGGGTACATGTCCATAGAGATCTATCTCCAGTTGTACTGAGGAAACACCACACAGTGGCTGCAGCTTACTTACATTCCCACCAACAGTGCATGCATGTTTCCTGTTCCCCACATTATCACTAGCATTAGTTGTCCTGACTATTTTTATTTAAAAAGTTTAATTTTGATAATTTCACACACAAGAACCATATTTGTATCATGTCCACCACTCCCTCTTCCTTCTCTAACTTCTCCCATGTTCACCACATTCCCTCTCAAATTCATGACCTCTTATTCTTGATTGTCTTATAAACACACACACACACACCCCTACCTCACATACCCTTGATGAACAGGAGGACTTCTGCTGTGAGAAAGCATCTTATATTTACAAGAGGGAAGCTGTCCACATTACATCTCAACAATATGGTCACTAAACAATACCAGCACAATAAACACCACCAGCTGATATGACAACATGGATGGGAGACATCTTAGAAGGCTCCAGCCCAGGTGAAGAGCTACAGGTAACAAATGCCTGCTGAGAGAGGGAGAATCTATCTTCTCCAGGGAGGAGGCTCCTAAGAGGTTATCCAATCTCAAATGGTCAGTCTTTTGTTTCCTTAATCTTATTCACTCTGACTGGGATATTAAAAAAATCTCAAAAGTAGTTTTAATTTCCAATACTATAATTGGATATTATTGTAAGTGGGTATTATCCAATTCTCTAATTGCCCAGGGATAGTGAACACTTTAAACACATTTCTTCACAAGAGAAAAATGCATGTCTACTGGCCAATAAGCCAGGGTTGTGAGGCTCCCAGGCCCCGGGGTGAACCTGTCACTATTACCTGCTAAATGGACATAATACCAACTGCCATTTAAATTGAGACTGCTCTACCCATAGATTAGTGCAGCATTCAGACTTCATTCGAGAACTTTATGCAGTGGTTAATGCAGAAACTCACAATGGCCAAAGTGCGGAAAATAAGTAGTAATGGATTGTTCAGGTACATATGGAACACCTGTATCACACTCCATCCCCAAGACTTCAGGATCATCATGGAAGAGGAAGTAGAAAGACTGTAAGAGCCAGAGGTAGAGGAGGACCTGAGCAAAACACCATCTTCTGGACATGACAGCTCCACTGCACTCACCAATTCACAGAAACTGTGGTTGCCTGCATAGGCCTGCTGTAAGAGCAAATCAACATTCTAGGGTTGAATAAAGAGGGGTCATGAGTCCCCATCCCAACTGAGGACCTATGGAGAGGTGGTGGCTCCTAGGGAAGGAAGAATCAGGTTTTTTAAGGGGGAGGGTGATGGTGGTGGTAATGATGACAAGATAACAAGAAGTTGGGCAGTGTAAGGAGGTGGGGGTGGACCTGGGAATAGCTAGGGGGACAAATTTGGGATGAATATTACCAAAATACATTGTATGAAATTCTCAAAGAATTGATACAAATATTTTTAAAAGAGATTCACTTTCTAGATATCCATACTGAGCATATAACCTCTGTCATTTTGGGGAGAGTCATCCTATCAGGTGTAAAGAGATACATCACTGAAGTTTAAGTTGCATTTCCCTGATCAAGTTGAACATCTTTCTGAGTTATTTTCTAGCCATCTAAGTTTTACTTTTTAAGAAGAGTCAATTAGGCTCTTTGACTAGTGTGTACAGGTTCCTGTTGCTCTAGATATGCTGGCTCCCTAGTATTTTACATATTAATACCATATCTGACCACTCTGACAAGTATCTTCTGCCATTTGTAAGCTGTCTTCATTTCACTGAGTTTTCCTCTTTGCTGTGAAGAGGAGTTTTAACAGGGATGACTCTAATTATCCAATTTTGCTTTTATTGCCTACATTTTGATGTCATATAAAAAAATTATTGCCAAAGGTTCTCCCTATGCAGTCTTCAAAACGTTCTGTAATTTCTGGTCTTCTT
This sequence comes from Peromyscus aztecus, assembly GCA_902168405.1. NCBI lineage: Eukaryota > Metazoa > Chordata > Mammalia > Rodentia > Cricetidae > Peromyscus > Peromyscus aztecus. The sequence continues at coordinate 26,056 of CABHPQ010141544.1, forward strand.
TGAAATATTTAATATATTTCGCATTGATTTTTATACATGGTATGGGACAGAAGTGTTTATTTGATCCTTTTTTTTTTTTTTTTTTTTTTTTTTTTAAATATCCGTTTTCCCCAGCACTATTTACTGAAAACACTATGCTTCCCCCATGTACATTTTTGGTGTTCTTACCAAAGGATCAGCAGACTGGGCTGGAGAGGAGGGTCAGTGGTTAAGAGAACTTGCTGTTCTTCCAGAGGACCAGGGTTTGATTCCCAGAACCCACAGGGTAGCTAACAACCATCTGAAACTTCATCAGAGAGGATCTTATTTTCTTTTCTGGCCTCTGAGGGTACTAGGCATGCACATAGTGCAGAGACATTCATGCAAGCAAAACACCAATACACATACAATAAAAATAAATAAATCTTAAAAAAAAAAAACTGTCCTTAGTGCATGAGCTGGCTTTCTGGAACCTAGGGCCTATGCTGAAACATTTTGCTCATCCTTGGTGTAAGGATGAGGGGACTGGACCTGCCTCAACTGAATCTACCAGGCTGAGCTGAATCCCCAGGGGAGACCTTGCCTTGGAGGAGGTGGGAATGGGGGAAGGATTGGGGAGGGGGAAGGCTGGCGGTGGGAGGAGGGAGAACAGGGGAATCCGTGGTTGATATGTAAAATTAAATTAATTATAAAATACAAAAAGAAAAAGACACAGTGAAGAACAAATCAAATTTACAAAGTAAAAAAAAATTTTTTTTTGAAAAAGTTCAGTAGCCATGGTGGCCCCAGGTTACCTCTAGCTCCACTAACATCTATGCATACTCTTTTACAAGTGTTATAGCATTTTTATTAATATGTCTGTGTAATACGTTTGAAGTCAGGGAATCTGATATTCCTGGATTTTTTTTTCTTGGTCAAGATTAGTTTTGTACTTGTGGTCTTTTATATTTCATTAGAATTTTTTCTGTTTTCTTTCTTTCTTTTTTTTAATTTGTAGAAAAAAAGAAATCCCAAACCAGAGGAATTTTATTAGGTATTCCACTGAATATGAAGTTGCTTATAGTAGTATGGTAGTGCATCAGGTTATTTCTTCTGATCAATGAACATTAATGTATTTCCATTTATTTTGTCTTCTTTATTTTCTTTCATAGATTTCTTTTACCATTTTCAGCATACATCTTTAACTTTCTATGCTTAAGTTAATTTTATTGTTTATGTTTGAATGTCATTGCTTTCCCTTTTAGAGTTTCCTTTAGCTGAGTATGATAACACAACTGTAACTAGCAATCACAAGGTAGAGGCAGAAGGATCATGAATCCTGGCTCTTTAAAGTGTTTGAGCAAATCTGCTGCTGAATTTCTCTACTAATATCTTAAACTGGTCACATTATTCTTTTTCTCCCAGGTTTTCTTTTTGTTGAATTGAACAGGAAAAGTATACTCAGCAAACTACTTTATAGTTTCTACATATGTCTTATCAGTATCTACACTTACCTCCTCACAGACAGGAAACAGCTGCTGTACTAGTCCAAGGACCACCATTAGAGTAGTGAGCCCAATTCATTCAACATAACCAAACTCAAACTTTGATTACTACTAGTGCTCAGTGGCCATATAAGGTCATACAAACCTTTCTAATCCCTGACATGCCTTGGTGAATAAACAGTATCTATGTAAATCTGTGATTAAGGTTGCTATAAGAGCTCAAAAATAATGTAGTATACTACTCAGTAAATGTGGGAACCCACAGTGACTCCATCTTGCGGCTTGAGTTGTTGACTTAGGGTCAGAGAGTTCAAGCTTGTTTTTGCTCCTCATGGCTGAATACCAGGATGTTTTGCCAAAGGCCATGATCACCAGATGTCCTGAGAATTAAGGAGGTGTTTACACTCCTCTGTTCCTTGAACCATGGTGTCCTTAAGATAAGGAGGTCTTTTTGCCTCCTTGCTTTCTGTATATAAAGGCCATGAGAAATAAATTCAGGGCTACAGTATTCACTGAGAGTCCTCCCAATTCTATTCTGTGTCTTGTCTCTTCTTAATCCATGCTCTCCTGTTCAGGTGCTGTTGGACAGGTCGGCTGATCCCAACAAGTAAACACTTAAAGTATTTGGTAAAACAGTAACTATTCTATTTATATATTAAACAAATTATGTTCTCTGATCTCAATCCCATTAACATACTAGTATGTTTTCCATGAATAAGAAAAAAAAATCAGGCTAATTTAATCATAAAATATAGGCTCTCTTTGAAACCTTGGTTGATGGCCTTACTTAATGAAAGCACAGTGACTTGAAGGTCCTTAACAAACATCTGTCCTTTCTACAGTACTGGCCTTTAAGTGGGAAAGGGAAGAGCATCAGGACACAGAGAGCGGCTCAGAAGCACATACTCAGCTACCTGTGGGGCACCCTGATACATCTATGCCTTAGATGCATGAAGACTTGCTCAATCAACTTACACTCAGCTCCAAATCTAGGTGATTAAAAATCTAGGAAGGACTGAACTGTAATTCACATTTGGCCAAATCAAGCATGGTATTTTGTTCTTTGACTATTACTGTCTAGAGATAATAATTTGCACACTCCCTAGGCCAAATATACATGACTTCAGTTTATAGTCCTAGAAAATAAGTCATTTTAGAGTCAAAAACACCTAAAGCCTAGAGATGTTAAGCTACTTATATCTCAAAAAAAGGCTTCTAGAAAACTCTAAAATGCTAACCAGAAAAAAGCTTCCCCTTTAACACTGTATTTACTACATCTAGAAATACTATTCTAGCAATGGTGACCAGACAAATCTCTGCAGTTATGTGAATGGAAGGTATCAGACTCAAAAGTTACAGTAGAACAGCAACAAGGCTCACTGGAGAGGCATACTTGTCAAGCATGATGTCCTGAATTCAACTGTCAGGGCCCACATGGTCCAAGGAGAAAACCAACTCTTACAAGTTTTCTTGTAACCTTTCAGATAGCACAATGGCACATGCATGCATGTGCATGTGAGTGTGTATGCGTGTATACACACACACAAACAAACACAAAAAACTAAGTTGCCGTAACTGTGAAGACCTGAAATTTCAAAAAGTCCTTAAATGAAATAGTGTAACTACTGCATCAGAGAAAGCAGCTCTATGAAAGTCACTATTGGGACTAAGAACCTACATATCTGAGATGAACCATAATTGTCTAATTTAGCAAAGGGCTGGAAATTGAAACTGAATCACTTAATACGCTCGCTTTTTGTTCTATGGGGAGAGAGCTACTAAGAATTGAACCAAAACACCCTAAATGATAATTAAGCCCTCTACACTGAGCAACACCCAGTCTCTTGTGATGTGCTTGCTCACTGTGACTGACATTAGGGTTTCAGCTTCTTTCCAAAAGTTGTCCCATTGTGTTACTATGTATCAATTCTATCCATGTGCATTTTAACATGTCTGCCCCATGGAAGAAAGGCTGAGAAATCCACCAATGTAAAACTATCCCCTGAAAAACAGGTGCTGGTGGTTAGAGAAATAAAAGCTGCAGAACAAAAGGTTTTACCAACCAGACATGGCCCATGTCTCTTCATGTGTTATTATAAAAAAGGGAATTTCATAGGCTAAAATAATATTCAAAATTATAAAACCATCTGTGAATAATACTAAAACAAATATTTGTAAGAGATTCAACAGATTTCAGTTGATAAATGAGGTTTGAAAGGGTAATAAAACTGTTTTATGGGTAAAAGAGGACTTAGCTATTTTGCTTCCCAAGTAAGTATATTTTCCACTGAAAAGAAACATTATTGCATAGTTGTTTCTATTTTCTTGAATTCAACCAAGTCTCCTATGTCCTTAACACAAACAAAGTTCCAACAGTTGCACAATTCAAACCATGTCTCCACAGCTTTTCCTGGGCTAGCTTGGACAGTCCATGCCTCATAATAAATCTGTTTTATTGTCCTACTACACTTACATTAGCATTTTTCAAATGTGCTTCCTGATATGGTCACCACTACAAGTAGTATCCCATTCTCCTGCTGGTGAATATCGTCAATTCCTGCAGAAAAGCAGGTGGCTCCGTGGTTAGAGCAGAAAGTAACACATATCTTGGGTCAAAGATGAGGACATGTACAGTTGTTAAGCTAAAAGTTCCTAGCATTCCTATGCTCTGTTAATGTATTCATGAACCCAATGTCATCATGTAAATTTTTCAAGTGTCTCAAGAGGTCTACTTATTTAAATTCCAAAAAAGGGCTTAGAGTCATGAGATTTCAATAACAACACTGTCCTTCATAACTGGGATAGATGAGCCAGTGGGACAAAAAGTATACTTAGCTTTACAGTAGGGATCTGACTCCAGGTAGAAAAGAAAACTATCTGTAAGACTACCCAGCCATGCTAGGAGTGGCTAGTCAAGGCAGGATGCTAGTACAGAGTGATCCTCAACCAGAGTAGCCTCAGTTACTATATTCTAGAGCTCTAAAAAAATCTATCTGCTTCCTTTTATGGCTTTTATCTTGTTTTTGAACTTTTTTTTTAAAGATTTATTTATTTTTATGTGTACGGTGCTCTATTTGCATGTACACCTGTATGCCAGAAGAGGGCATCAGATCCCAGTGTAGATGGTTGTGAGCCACCATGTGGTTGCTGGGAATTGAAGACAGGACCCTTGGAAGAGCTGCCAATGCTCTTAAACCCCTGCTTTTGAACTTTTTTCTCCTTGTGTTTTTTGTTAAATTAGTGTGTTCTCTCATAGCTCAGTTAACATCCACAGAGATACTATTTTAAATACTTTGTCAAAAACTTATAGATTTCCAAGCATTTGAGTTAGTTGGGGTTTTATTATGTTTTTCTGATGCAGTTAGGTTTTTCATTTTAGAGTTCCTTTTGTCTCTGCCTTGCTATCTGTTCATTTTTAAAAAATAGTCAATTCATCCAAGTATAACAGTCTGGTTGCAATAGTAGAAGACCATTACCCAGGGAAGCAGGTTATAGAAGTACCAATGGGGATAAAAAAAAAAATTACAACATTTATTTTTAGTCTCAGAACAACAACAACAAAATCTGCTTGAAAACAATCCACCAACTATTCATTAACTTATTTAAAAAATGTAAAAGCTCACCCTTTCTAACAACTTTTGAAGCTTTAGTGTCTTCTCTTCACGTAGCTTTTCCCTTAACTGCTGAGCTTTCATGTGCTTCTCTTCATACTTCTTCTTAGATTCTGCGATAGTCCTATTAATACAGACAAATGAACAAGATACACACGTGTTCACATGACAAGGCTAAATCAGAGATCTTTGAACTTCAAAACTCTCAATGTATACAAGATGCATTTCACCCTAGTGCTTGTCATCTGGATAAATATGGAATGTCCTGATACACAATGCTGAAAATAGTCATGGAACAACTCCAGGTAATAATCAAAATTTCCTTCTATTAGGCATTTCAAGAGAATTTTCAAAGGCCAGACCTTTTACGAGATGGCGAAGAAAGTTTTTCGTGCATGTGAATTCCATGTCCTGGAAGTCTAGCTGGCTCCTCTTCTACAATATCCCCCCAGGATGTATTCTGACGCCAAGATTCACGAGCTAACAGGGGGAAAAAAGTAAAAAAACAAAAAAAAACCCATATATATATATATATATATATATATATATATATATATATATATGAAAAAAAGTTACTGTTTAGCCATGTACTTCTTTAAAGCTAACGTTGAGATTTCTTTTAAATTTTTTTTAAATACATGTGTGTATCTGCACATGCATGTGGGGACTGGAGGACAAAATTATGGGTACCATCCTCAGAAACCTTGTCCACTTCCTTTGATACAGAATCTCTCACTGGCCTAGAGTTCACCAATTAGATGATGCTTCCTGGCCAGAAAGCCCAGAGATATGCTTGGCTCCACTTCCCCTCACTGGGTTCATGAGCACATATGATTATACTTGGTATTTTTACTTGGGATTTGGGGACTGACCTCCACTGTTCAAGCCTGTAAGGCAATCACTTTACTTACTGAGCTATCTCCACATGAACATGACTTGTAAAGGCATTTCTATCTCAAATTATTTTACCTAAAAACTGCATATAAGATATCTAGTGTATCCCATTATGCCTATGAACCAAATACTCAAAGACATATACACACAATACCTTCATAATCTGCAAGAACATCATTCCAATCCATAGACATACCACAGAAAGACAGACTCCCACTGCCCATGCTAGCCTAGAATGTAATAAAAAATGAAAAATTATTTTTGTACTGAATATTATAAACTTAAAAATGAGCTACATATCTCCTTTTAAGTTCTAATAAACTTCACTGAACCAAACAAACAAACAAACGAAGACAAAATGACATCCCTTATATAGTCAAAATTACCAAGTTAAAATACTCAGACTATGTATTTTAATAGTTTACTGGCCATCCACAAGAACAAATTAATTATATTTCACAACAAATAAACACAAAGCATACGTTGGAATTCAAAAGTATTTGACAGTAATTATTAGGAATAAATGAAATATAAAACTTATGGTGTTGTTCAAGAAATCTCTTCCATTAACATATATAACCTGAATACTTAGCCACAAAACAATACATCATTTGCTATTCACAAATAAGGTAAAACAAGAACAATACATGCTCCAGTCCCTAGAAATTACAGTCTGAGAAAAATTGGGTTCTTACTTTCTGACAGACACAATTTTTTGATTTGTAAAATGAGAATGAGAACTTCCTACTTATCAACTGTATCACATATGGGAATATTTTATAATAATGTTAAAAGAAAATTTTGCTATTGCTTATTATTTAAGCCACCACCACAATAAATTTTACTATTATTCAAAATTTTGAAACACTAAGAAGCTCACAGAAAAATCACTGTCATTGTCAGTCTCGATGTTAATATCGTTGTTTTCTTCAGCTTCGATTTCCCTAGTTAACTGCTCTTCTTCAGCAATAGCACTGGCAATGGCTTCTTCATTGGCCTTCTCTAGGCGATCTGCTAGTTCTTCCTTTTTAGCGAGAACTTCTGCCATGGACTATTAGGTTTTTAAAGACAAAAAACAGGGCAGAATCATGAAACATTAATGAATTTTTCTAGGATAATCATAAACTAAACATAGATATGAAAGTATCTATATAATAAATGTTGACCTAGAATTAGAAAACCTGGATCCAACCCAAGCTCAAGCACGCATTAGCAGTATGACTTACAAGGTGCATGGAGCCAAGGGCTTATTTACTACTCCATGAAATGTAACAACAATCCATGTCTGACCTTCTTTACCAGATTGCTCTGTATGAGAAACTGTGAAGTTATGTAAATAACAGATATTATCTATGGGAAAGTGAGAATTTCATCTGAATGGGCAAATTCAAAACAGCTGCAGAATATTTTCCTTAAAAATGAAACAAGGATAGTATGCTATGATAGGAACATGAAAAAAAAATGCAGGCTATAGAGACAATTATATTTTGAACATGTTTTTATAACCTAAAAATAATTATAATTAAACAATATGACTGAGAACTATCCATTAGTAAGTACTATGACTATCTCAGAATTTATACTATAAACCCAAAGGCAAACACTAAAATAACAAAATGAAGATTTATGCTTAATAAACCAACAAAGTGGCCAGGTGTACTGGTGCATGCCTTTAATCCCAGCACTTGGGAGGCAGAGCCAGGCGGATCTCTGTGAGTTCGAGGCCAGCCTGGTCTACAGAGCGAGATCCAGGACAGGCACCAAAACTACAAAGAGAAACTCTGTCTCAAAAAAATAAATAAATAAATAAATAAATAAATAAATAAATAAAATAAAAAATAAAAATAAATTAAAAATTAAAAAACAACAAAGTATATAAAATTATTTTAAAAAGCAAAAGATGGAACAATATATAGATGAGTCAAAGGGAAAACAAATACTAAGCTGATAATTGTAAACAAATCACATTACATATAGTCTAAACATCACCAATCAACCAGCCGAAACTGTCAAATGGGATCAAAAGCAACACTCAGCTATGTTTCTCATAAGAAACTTAAAGATACAGATTTAAAGTAAATCATGATAATAAAGACAAAGAAAACCTGAGATAGGGAGCAAGTGGGGAATGACTGGGAAGAGCTGTAAGGAGTAAAGGTAAGGGGGAAATGATGTAATTATATTTTAATTTCAGAAAATAGAGAAAAAAAAAAAAAAACCCTGAGATAGTCACATCAAAGCCAGATTTCAGAGTAAAACTTATCACTAGGAACAAAGAAGGTCATTTCGTGAAGGAACAATTTATCATGAATGAAAGTCTCTTAAAATCTAATGAACTTAAGAGAGTTTCAAACTACAGGAGGCAAAGCCTAAGCTACAAAACAAAAGAGATCTAAGAATAGCAACAACAACAACAAAAAACAATTGTGCAACTTCTTTAGAAAAAAAGTAGCAGTTCTCCAAATGGTTAAGCATGCAAGTTTATATGGCCCACCAGACTTGCAACTCCTTTTTATGTATAAAGGAGAAATAAAAACATACAGACATAAAAATTGTATACTCATAATAGCTAATAGCCAAACAATAAAAACAGCCTAAATGTACAACTGAAGAAAAGTACAGTATCACATATCCATACAACAGAATATTATTTGGTTGTAAGAATTAATGAAACTTAAAAATAGGCTAAAACATGGATATGTCTTTAAAGCATTAGGTACATATTCTACTCCTGCCATATCCAAAACAGACAAAGGAACAGACACAGAAGGCACGTTAGCAGGCCAGGGATGGTTCCCAGTTTCTCTTAAGGGGAATGGCATGTTGTTACATATTATGGTAATGGACAAACAAGTGTACGAATCTATTTTAAGAACATTTCATTCTAAACTTTAAATGGATAAATTATGTTATATAAATTACAACTCAATCAATTTTATTTTAAAAAATCAGTTACACTGAGAGAAGTCAACAGCTGTCTCTAAAATGACAGAGCATGAAGACAGAAAATAAGTAAGACTATAGAAGACATGAAGATATTATCAACAAAACTGAACTAGATATTTTCCCAAGTGAAATGAAAACACATGTTCACACAAAGATGCATGAATAGGACTAACGATATGGCTCAGTGGCAGAACACTTGCCTACAATGCACAAGGCCCTGTTTCAATCCTTAGTACTGCCAAAAAAGAAAAGAAAAGAAATGTAGACAATATTCATGTCATTTCTAACCAAAACAAAAACTAGGAGCAACCTAGATGTCTATAAACAAAAGAATGAACAAACATGGTACTGTGTGTACAAAACAAGCTACTACTGAAGCTAAAAAAGCAATGGACTATTATGCACACCTCATGGAAGAACCTAGAAACAACTATGCTGCTGAAAGATGCCAAACAAAGAAATATGACTTAATTTATATCAAATTCTGAAAATTCAAATTCAACATAGTAAAAAGCAGGAGAAGAGGATACAGGGGAAGAGGCAGGAGGGAAAAGCAGGATTGGAAGGAAGGTTGTGGAGAAGAATGTGGGAACTCTGAGAGCACTCACTGTGTTCAGGCTCTTGGTTATAGTGACGGTTTCAAAGGTATAAGCACAGGAAAAGTTCATCAATTTGCATACACTAAGTATGCAAAGACTACTAAAAGTCAATTATAACTCAATAAAATTATGTCAATCTGCAAAAACTTAAACCCCAGGTTTTAAGTAATGTGGAACAGAATCTACACATCTGTATTTTTGGGGCTTCCCTTCCTCATTCAGTAACAGCCTCCCTTCAAAATACACAAAGAACAACAAAAACAAAACAAAAAACTCACAAAGGCTGTCCCCAAAGAACAGAATGAGTTAGGGAGTTTAAAGACTATTACTGTACATCATACATTCCTTCTAGAAGTCTAAAAGTCCTACAGAAAGTGGCTGTTATTAATGTGCCACACAACATAAAAACAATACCTAAATTCCAAACATCAAAGTGTTTGTGTGTGTGTGTTTGCAAAAGGTATGTTAGTACATAGATCTACTGTTTCCTCATTGTCTCAGTCAATTTTATATTTATTGAAATACATTTCTATTTGAAACATGAAAATCTGAGATTCAAATCTTGTACCAGAGCTTATGAATGACACACAGATTCAGTATCCATACACAACTTTACATTCAGGTGGTGAGATACAAATAATTTACTATTATTTTAAACAACATTTCAAGAAAATTTGAAAATTCAATTCTAAAATGTTAGAATCAATAGAAACTAGATTTATAACAGTATATTATTATAATATTAGCAAAGGTTAGCTTTTTCAAATGTTTTGATTAGCATATATTCATTAGACACAATAATGGGCTTTTATTATGACATTTTAATGCACATCTATAATGTATCTTCTCAAGAATATTTTTATTCTTTGAGAATTTCATAAAGTATATGAAATTCCCATTGCCACCTTCCCATCCCTTCCCACTTAAGTAAGGATTTCTTCTTTTTTCTTTTACCAGCAAATTGAGTTTGTGTTGCCCAGCTAGTCTTGGAAATAGGGCCTCCCTATCAAGTGGTCGACCTCATTAAAGAAATGTAATCACATCATTAAATAAAACTGACTCTCCCTCTCCTAGAAGCTTCCAAATGCCATAGTTCCTGAGCTGGTGGTGGAATTTCATGTCTTCCTCCTGACCACCTCTGCTGGAGTTTTGGACAATCTTGTGCATGCTGTCACAACTGCTATGGGTTCACATGTGCAGCTGCCTTGTTGTGTATGGAGAACAGTGTTTTCTTGATGTTACTGACCACCTCTGGCTCTCACAATCTTCCCAAGGCTCAGGGATCTCTGTAGAAAAGTTTGGCTTTTTTAAAAAAAAAAAAACATTAAGGCTCAAACTCAGGGCCCACACATGCCAAGCAAGCACCCTATTACTCAGAAAGATTCCCAGTCAATTTTTAGGAATGGCTCTGTTAAGCAGGTGAACAGCAAGTAATTTGGGTTTTTGCTTTATTTTAAGTAGTCTTATGACAATATCATACTGAGAAACAAAATAAAAATCAGTTTTCTCATCATTGCAAGAAATCTTTGTTTCTCCCCACTTAAGAAACTTCATGTGACACTACTAAAGCAACCCATGAGAGCCCCCCACAATCAAATCACAAGATAAACAATTTAATATGCTTTCTAGCTGCAGAGACTTAAAAATATAAGTATGACAAATTTTACACCTTACGTTAAAGTAATTACTTGCTTG
>CABHPQ010141545.1:0-46572 GCA_902168405.1 Peromyscus aztecus
GATACATGGCTGACAATAATCTCATGTAATCGGTTTATATCAGCAAGTTGTTTTCATACCCTGGGATAATTGAATCTGGTGATAAAATTTCTTTCAAAGCAAATTGGTTTCCTTTCCTCTAACAAGGTTTATCTGAATCTTTCATTATGAACATCCTTCTCCTTGATAGAAAAAGAAATTAAGCAAAATGAGGGCTAGATAATTTGGTGCTGTGTATTTCATTCTCGGTATTATAGTTATCTTTCTCAGAGCCTGGTCTTTGCCTTTCTCTTCTTGAAGCTAGTGTAGCTAACACTGCATTTTCTCTCACCAGTAACAAGCTTTGGCTCAAGCTGGTAATGCTTCTTTCACAAGCATTTTTGAGTTTGTGTACTTGGGTATACACGCTCCTGGATGTCCGTCTAGAATCATTGGCTTTTTTATTTCTCTCCGGTATTTTGTGCGATTTGAAAGTTCAAATTTAATAGGAACACACATAGCTGTGTGTCTTCTTTAACTCCGGCTCCCTTTGCGGCTCTGGGAATCTCCTATATCATATTTTCACTTAGTTCAACTTCGCCAGGAGTGGTGACTGATCCCTAAGAGCCAAGTCTTGAGCCAGGGCTTGGGATTCTCAGATGATTAAGATACTGATTTTGCCATCAAAGGATTTACACGCTAGCAAGAGAATCAGTCTCATGACTTATATTCCACAAGTCACGTGTCATGTGGTATTTGTTCAATAGCTGCATTCACATCTCCTAGGGGAGTGTATGGGCAGGTGAGTGTTAATTATCCTTGCAGACCCTGATGGACAGAGTAGGAATGCTCCGAACAGTCAGAGAAGTCTGTTGAAAACAGAAAAAACCAGGATGCAGAGTTTGTAGGACAGAGAAAGGTGCTACCATGGTAGAATGACTTGGTGGAACAGAGGTCGGGAGAGGGTATGCTCTGGAATTCATGACTGTTCCCGAAGCTGCAGCAGGGAATGGGCTTCTTGGAGGAATGTGACGAGATAAGGACGGCGTTTAGGAGGGGCTCAGTGTTAGTAAGGGACTTACTGTGTTAGACTAAGGAATTTGGATGTCGTCTGAATAAAATGAGGTGGAAGGTGCTGGAAGCGAAGAGGTAAATGACTGGAATCCTATGACCCACTTAGGACGTGTTGGACTCCAGAAGGCTTGTGCAGGAGCAATGATTAGTCAGGAGGAAGAGCCGGAACCAGAGTCCTGCACAGGAGCAGGGCAGACAGTTCAGATTGATGGGATTGGATAACCAATGGCTGTGGGGCGCAGGAAGAGGCTGGAATGTGACTCACCGGAAGCTGACTCAGCGGCCTCAGAGGGTTATGCTGCTTCCCTTGCTGTCCACTGTTTTTGTTTAGTCACTTTCCCTTTAGGGTCTCTGGGTGTGAGGTCACGTCTGTCCCTTCTCTGCAGACATTTTCCCAGTGGCTGATGTGAGTTAACTGTAGCCAGTGTTCTGTTCTTCCTGTCCTGGCACTTCCAAGATGTGATCATCAACACATTAAAAAAAAAAAAGTCTTCATTTTGAGACCGTTTTAGATACGCAGAAGAATTTCAAAAATAGTCCAACAATTTCACCCCCCCATTCTTCATTCAACTTCCCCGTTAACATCTGACATAACAGTGCAGAAATGTTAAAAATTAATGTTTACCTTGAAATTAAAGTACTACTAATTATATCATGTATTGAAATTTTACTAGCTTTCCTACTAATGTATTTGTCTATAGGCTGATGCATGGTGCCTTTTCGTAAAATTATATAGACATATCTTCTTATTACCTGTCATAGAACTCTGAAATTATTTTTTGTATTTTTTCAGTTGAAAATAATTTTTTCATGCAATATGTATCATGATTTCCCCTCTCTTACCTCCTCCCAGATCCTCCTCACCTCCCCACACTTCCAACTCCATGCCTTCTTTCTCTCTCTCTTTAGAGAATGCACAAAGGGAAAAAAAACAATAAAATAAACAACGAAAACAAAGAAAGAAAAAGCACAAGAAACACATACATACACAAGCAAAACCATAATATCAGAAACAATAATATACAAGCAAAAAAAATCAAGGTTTTAAAAAGCTCAAACAAAGCAATACAAAACAAAAAAAAAATTCAAAGATGCATTGAGTTCACTCTGTGTTGGTCGTCTACTGCTGGGCATGGGCCTGGCTCTAAGTGTGGTTTGTGGAACACTCAGTAAGACTCCCTCGGAGTGAGTATTTTTTCCTCTGTGAGCAGTTGTCAGTTGGAGATAGCTTCTTGGTTTGGGATGGGAGCTCACGTTCACATCCCCCTGCCAGCTGCGTGGACATGAGCAGGCCCTGTGTGTGTTGCCAGAGTCTCTGTGAGTTCATAGTGTATCAGTCCTGTTGTGTCTGGAAGACCCTGTTTCCCTGGTATCATCCATCCCCTCTGGCTCTTATCTCTTTACCCACTCCTCCACAGTTTCCTGAGCCTGAAGGGAGGGATGTGTTGAGGACACCTCATTTAGTACGGAGTGTTTCAAGGTCTCTCATTCTCGACACATTGTCCAGTTGTGGGTCTCTGTCTTTGTTCCCATCTACTGCATGAGGAAGCTCCTCTGATGATGGCTGAGCAAGACACTGATTTCTGCATATAGCGGGATGTTATTAGTAGTTATTTTATTGCTTTGTTCCTTTAGCACAACAATAGTATCTGGCTTTCTCCTAGGTCCCTGACCGATCTGGTCTCAGGTTCTTGGCCACCTGAGCAGTGTCAGGCATGGGTTCAATCTCATGGAGTGAGTGGGCCTTAAATCCATCAGATGATAGTTGGTTACTCCCATAATGTTTGTGCCAGTATTGCACAAACCGAAAATTCTTATAGGGGCGCTAAGAGAATCTTCTTATATTTGGTCTTTGACCCCACTTTCATAATGTATATGATAAATTCTGATTATAGTAACCCTCACCTACTCTCATCTCCCTCCCTATCAACCCTGTTCCCTTTCCCACATTCTTGTCTTTTTGTTTGGTTTGAGGCCCAACGAATTTAACCAAGGTCATCTGTGTGACCATAGGTAGAGTCTGATGGGCTCACCAGGGATATACAGCCAACGATGATAAAGATGATGACTGGCCTTCCCCTAAAAATCCAGCAGTGGTACAGCCTTCTGAACCTCCATAATCGACTGTTGACAGATCCAGTTTTGTGTAGTCCCATAACATTTGAACATCCCTGTTTAAATTTTCTGCTCCCATAATTCCCCTCCCTGTTTCCATAATACTTAGGCTTGCTATCCCCCTCCCTTAAGACGTTCCCCATTCAGGGGTCCTTTCCTGACCTCTACGGGTTTCCTGCCTCTACGGGTACTCAAAGTTAAACACACACACACCCAAAGACATGACACTAAGATCCATGTATGAGACGGAACAGGAAGTTGTTCTAGACTATTTTAAGTTCCCAAGTGTTAGGAGCATCTGACTTGCAGATCCCTTGGGAAAGCCCCTTGGGGTTTTTTTTTTTTTTTTTTTTTTTTTGGTGACAGAGGCACCTTTTGTTCTAATGAGGTGTCCCTTGCTGTGCTGCTGGATAGTCTCAAGACAGTAGCCGGGTTCCAGGGAGTTAAGCTTGCAGTTAGAAGGTTGGAACTTTCAACTGCACTCATCCTCCAACCTCTGTGGAGGCTGGGGGGTGGGGCAGGGAGAAAGGCTGAAGAGTGAGGTGATCACCAAAGATCAATGACGTAGTTAATCATAATTTCACAATAAAGCCTCCACAAACCCCCAAAGTAATAGAGTTTGGAGAACCTTCCGAATGTTGAACAGGTACCTGGAGTGTGGTACACCTGGAAAGGACATAAATGTCCACTGCCCCTTCACACATATCTTGTCATGTGCTCCTTTCCATCTGAGTATTCCTCTGCATCCTTTATTATATCCTATGTTACTATAGAAAATAGAGCAAGTGTTTTCCTAAGCCATGAGAGCTACCTTACCAAAGTAATTGAATCTAAGAAGGGAGTCGCGGATACCCTGACTTATCACAGGTGTAGGGGACAACTTACTACTTCTAGTTGTCATTTGATGTGAGGGGTGGTATTGTTTGACTAAACTTTTAACCTGTAGGATCTGATTCTGAGGTCAGGTAAATTCTCTTGGAGTTGAATTGAATCACAGGGCATGTAGTTAGGGCTCATTGGAGAACTACCTGTTGTACAGGGAACAGCTTTCACATGTGTTGTTTTAGGCTGGGTTTAAGTATTGCATGTATGTAAGTAGAAAAAACAACTTGATTTTTTCCCCTCTTTTGCAGCATTGTATCTAATTTGTTATAGGTCTTTAGTTTTTCTTTTTCTTTCATGATTTTGCTGCTTTCAAAGCACCAGTTATTTTCGTGGAAGATTCCTCAAGATGCGTTTTTCAAGACTGATTTGTGGTTATCCAGCATTTCAAAGTATGCCATGGATGTATGGACCCTTTTCGGTCTTTCATGCCAGTATATATGTTGTTTCTGTGTATGTTATTGGTGATGTTTTGATTGCTTCATGAAATGATGCCTGCCAGAGTCTCCACAATCAAGTTTCCATTTCTCCTTTTTATTACTCAATACTTTAAGAAAGATAATTTTAGATATACAAATATACTATTTCTGTTTAAATTTTTACCCACTAATTTTAACTTCCTTTGGTGGATCTTACCTTCAAAAACTATTACTGTGTCTGTCCAATAGCTATTCTCTATGCATTAAGTAAAATATTTCTATTAGGAAGGGTTGTCTATTTAAGAATTAATGGATGTTAATTTTGTTATTAGAAATATAATCTAAAATCACTCTTATTAAACTTCTGAAATTTTTCTGACCTGTGGATGCTCTTTTAGGCTCTCTTGACCTTTCAACGTTGTTGCATTTTTACTTTTAAGAATGTTCTTAACTTTCCACCCCTGAGAGATAGTGCAGCCTCTTTGTGTATTTTCCCTGTGCTAGTCCTGGAATCTACCAGTTCTCCAGGGAGCGTTCATGACTTCTGAACATGTTTCCATCACTTCTCTTTTGCCAAGCAGTTCTTCATTGTGGACTGGAATTGAGTCAAAAATAACAGAATGACATATTAAGTGATCTTTTTTTATGCTTCCTCAAACTTTGGGAGAGAGAAGTTTTTACTAAGGTAGTCTGAATTGGGATTCAACACTGTCTGCAAGTGCTGGATTAGATTTGAGGATGTGCCCCTTAGAACAGCCAGAGTAGGCAACTTATTCCACTTCTTGACACTTCACCCTGGTAAAATAATCCTTCTTTAAAGTGACCCGATGTTTGCTTTTTCATGCCTCGTCTGGTAATGCAAACGTCTGCTAACTGAAAGTGTCCCCTAACTCCCAATGTGTTGGTTGGCACACCAGTGATTACAAATAGTACCAGTGAGTCACATTCAGTTACCACGGAGCTTTTGCTCTTTGTTCCTTGTCCTGTGGTTTCCTTCCTCTGTTGTGAATCAGTAGAAGATACATCTTTCTCTTTTAATAGCTTCTGGTCAGAATGGTCCTCTGGAGGGTTACTTTGCTGCACAATCTTGTGGAACCGTTAGTGTAAATGGTGGAAAGCTAGGAACTCCTCAAATCTTTCACTGTTGGACCTCCGCTATTCGACATCACAGACTAGCACACCTGCATTTGATTTGGGCTTACAAAAATACTTGATAAAACACGTTCAAATTTGTAGTATTTTCAAAAACAACTTTGTTCATGAATCTGTGCTTTGGGTAGGGCTTAGCAGGGTAGGGCCCATCATTACTGATAGCATCAGGTGAAATATTTATTTCCAAAAGGGCTCACTCACACAGGTGTTGAGTTGGTCCTATCTGTCACCTACCGACAACTATGACCTTTTTTAGGGGCCTCAGCTTTCCAGGAGACCCTCTGCATAAGGGCTATTTGTGCTGCAGTATGGTGTTTAGATCTAGAGAGCAAATGTTCCAACAGACAGAAAGTTCTCAGTCTCTTCAAGATTGCTCCCAGAACCCAGCAGACCTCATTTCTACTGTTTCCTGTTGGTGCAATCATATAGCCCATCTATGTTCAGATGGAGGGACTGCACAGTCTATGTCTTAATGACAGAAACATGAAAGAATTTTTGGCCATATCTAGTCTGCTACAATGACAAACAAAATTGTGAAAATAAGAAAATAAAAAAATAAAAAAGAACTAGTTTTTAAAAGGCTGTATAAATTAATAAAAATATGAAAGCCCGTAGAAAAATGGCCAGAGAACATGAGTAGATATTTTGCAGAAGAAACGGAAATGGCCAATAACTATATCAAATTAATTTGTTTAATTAAATACACTTAAACCAAAACAAGATTTTATTTTTCTCATATTAATTTAGCTGATTTATGAAAAAGATAAATTATTAGATTAGGTGTAATAATTCAGAAAAGTAGATATACATATATTAAACATGTAAATACTCTTATTGTACATTAAAATGGAAATGATGAGGCCTTGGATATAGCTCAGTGGTAGGGCACTTGCTTAGCATGTACAAGTTCCCAGGCTCACTCTCCAGCACCACACATACTTGAAAAGGATCACATAGTTATATGACATGTATATGTGTGTATGTGTATGTATATGTATATTTAATTATACTTATGCACTTATAATGCCCCCAAATGCAAATAAAAGCTAGAGCTTTGGATGAGTTACTTTAGGATATTAGTGTCATAGTTAAAACAAAAAACTGAATGTATTTTTGTATTATAAAGGTAAGTAATAATTGGTTTTACTGTAAAAGAAATAAAAATATTTTCATTAAATAATATTTCCATTGAAAACCATGAGCCTTTTTACAACATCAAAGAGCTGGCCCTGGTGAAATAATAGCTTTAGGCAAGGACCATCAGTAACTGCTCACAAAGTGAGCAACCAGTTAGTACCTGCCTTG
This sequence comes from Peromyscus aztecus, assembly GCA_902168405.1. NCBI lineage: Eukaryota > Metazoa > Chordata > Mammalia > Rodentia > Cricetidae > Peromyscus > Peromyscus aztecus. Next base: position 6,906 of record CABHPQ010141545.1, read on the forward strand.
TCTGCAAGTCCACATCACTACCTAGGAACTTTCCTGCCAGAAATATATGTTATTGAACTTTCATCTGATTAAGTCTGTATTTCTCAAGAAATAGACCCTTATCTCAAATGTCAAAGATACAGATTCAAGAAATCTTCTTGTCAACTTGGCCAAGTTGTGTTTCATCTTGTTCTGTAAAAGTGAGAGGTTAGACTAAGAAGAAAAATGAAGTCTCTGTGCGCTTTCGGTTTCCTGTGGCTAATCTGTGGCTCAGCAGCTGGATTCACATGCTCTCAGTGAGCTTTTAGTACTTCATGTGCCCTCTATTTGTTTAATAATTTAGCATGGTCCACCTGTATTCAAAACTTACAGAAAGTTGGAGGAAGAAGGAATGCATTATACATAAAAATGGGAAAGAAATCAGTAGATTCCAGAATGTGAGAAACTCTAAATGTTAAGAGAGAGTTGGGGGCAGGGAGAGGAAGAGGAGGGAGATGAGGCAGAATCCAGTATTTCATACCTCAGGATTTCTAAACGTAATGACTAGTAAGTAGCCTTTTGGTCTGGGTATGCTTTAGTTTTTTAGCACCCTTGTCCTCCCACCCCACCTCTGCTTTGTTGGGATGATGCCTCCTTCCCAGGCAAGTTGTGGCAACCAAAAGTATATCCAGACATTGATATGTCTCCTGGGAACAAAAATGCCCCTAGCTTTGAATAACTGTAGATTCAAAGAAATAATTAAATGACATAATAAAAAATATGTAACCAATTTATATTCCGATTTGTGTGAGCCAACTGTAGAGAATTAGGGGATAAATATAAAAATTATCTGGATATGGAAAAATAACTGTATTTGGTGACATCTATGGGTAATTGTTAGATTTAGATGTATCATAGTGGTATGCTTATCATTTATGATAAAAAAAATCTAGATTTTTCAATGATACACATTCAATTAGATATTAAAGTTAGAATGAGAGAATATCTTGTATTCCTTCGTAATGATGCAGTTGAGTAGATTTATAGACAAGATGGCATTGGCTGTTGTGTGTCAAATGATGGATACCCGGGAGAGGTCTCACGGTGTTACTCTCTAACTTTTTTATATGATTGAAATTTCCGTGACAAGTTTTTTTGAAAAGTGGTAGCAAGAGGAAAGTTCAGTACCATATGCACATGTGTGTATTCTTATAGCCAGTTTTACCATTAATACCTTTGAATACTCCTCTTAACATTGTATGTATGTATGTATGTATGTATGTATGTATTCATATGTTCATCAGTTCATGCTCAAGTTATTACCAGATGTAAGTAAAAAGAATTGAAAATAGTAGCCTTTGACGTGAGGCAGGTGAATGCCGGGGAACTGCTTTATTACTTTTAATAAATATTTTCGTATCATTTAATAAAACAATGTGAATGGATTACTTTGATGAGTAATAAAACATAGTTAAAATATAAAAAACACAATACTGGAGAAAAGCCACCAATTTAAATTTTGTGAACATGCAGCTTAGTTCAGTCATGTATATATTTCCAGGAAGCCAAGTTGGGGAAGCTTTTGAGTTCAGAATGTAGAACATTGTACATGGCGCATTACTTAAATCTGAAGCCTAACTCTCTCCTTGTTCTTTTTTTAAGCCTTTTTTTCTTAGACATGCTAAGATAGCAAGGCCTTCCAAGGATGTACTAGTTAACCTAAAATCATCTGGGAGAAAAGCCCCAATTGAGGAATTTCTTAGGTCAAATTGGCTTGTTGTCATGTCTGTCTGATATAATCTCAATTTTTTTTTTTTTTTTTTGGTTTTTCGAGACAGGGTTTCTCTGTGTAGCTTTGCGCCTTTCCTGGAACTCGCTTTGGAGACCAGGCTGGCCTCGAACTCACAGAGATCCGCCTGCCTCTGCCTCCCGAGTGCTGGGATTAAAGGCGTGCGCCACCACCGCCCGGCATAATCTCAATTATTAATTGATGGAGAAAAGCCCAGCCCACTGTGGATGTCACCATCCTTAGGCAGGTGGTCCTGAATGATAAAAGAGAGCTAGTTAAACATGAGCAAGGGAGGAAGCCAGCAAGCAGTGTTCCTCCTGGATTTCTGCCTTGAGTTCATGCCCTAACTTCCCTTAGTGATGGACTGCGACCTTGAAGTGTAAACCAAATCAATCCTTTCCTCCTCTAAATTGCTTTTGGTCAGAGCGTCTTTTCTCAAGCAACAGAAACCAAACTAGACCACAGAAGGTGGAAATTTCTTGACAAGGCAGGGCTGGCCCATTGAGCTCATCAGCTGGCCACTTTTCTCTGACCCAGTAAGTGGACCATAGAGCAAACAAGTGTCTGTTTGCCTGCTTAATCCTATCTTATGAGCTTTTTGCAGAAACAATAACTCCTGACGCAACCTTCATTTACCTGTTAGTTTTTTTTTTTTTTTTAATTTCCTATTGTTTTGTTTTTGACAGGGCCTTATACACACAGAGCAGGGAAGGTGAATAAATGCCAAGTTTTTAACTAAAAGCCTGGTTGTTATTTCTACTTTGTGGTTTGTGTGATGCCTTGGCAGGGGCCCTGCTCTGGACAAAGAATAAATGGATTTGGCCTCAAAACCCCATCCTGAACTCTAACAGCTTTTATGGTTACAAGCAAAACAAACCTTTCCTTCAGTCTTCTCTTTATAAACAACTTGTCAAACTCACAGATGTTTCATTTCTTATGATAACACCTAAGACAGCTCAGGGTTCCTAGGAGATAGATCACCCTAGCAACCCTAGGCTGGGGCAGGTGAACAGACCCACAGAATCACGCAATTGAAAGGTGCCCTGCAGGCATTTTTAGGTCTGTTCTCTGAGGTTCTAGGCACCAGGGTGCCTAAAGCTTCCACTTTAATGTCAATGCTTTTTGTAAGTGCATGGCATCTCCAGAAGCCTTCAGCTGCACTACAACATGTTTGCATGGAGAAAGAATGCACCAACTGTATACATTCATGCACATGCTGCTTAAACACGAACTGCTATTAAGTCTATTTAACTTGACAGGAATGTCTTTCTATGGTTTCAAGTATTTGCCTATCAAAGGTCCATCAAGCCGGGTGGTGGTGGCGCATGCCTTTAATCCCACCCAGCTCTCGGGAGGCAGAGGCAGGCCATCTCTGTGAGTTTGAGGCTAGCCTGGCTACAGAGTGAGTTCCAGGACAGGCTCCAAAGCTACACAGAGAAATCCTGTCTCAAAAAACCAAAAAAAAACCAAAAAAAAAAAAAAAACCATCTATAGAGTACTTGGTCCTCAGCCCACAGCACTGTTATGGAGATAGATGTTCTGCAAGACTTAGAAGGTAGAGCTGAGCTGGAGGAGAAAGTTACTAGGGATGTATCCCAGAGAACCGTATCTTGTCCTACCCTACCTCCTGTCCTACTTCAAGTGCACCCTGAAATGAACTTTTCTGTCACAGCCTCCCTACAAAGATGGACTGAAACCTCTGATACTGTGAGCTCAGTAAATTTGCCCTGCTTTTAAATAGTTTATGTCAGAAATTTTGTCATAGTGACAAGAAAGCTAATTAATACCATTTTTACTGGAAGGAATTGCAAAGTAGAGGCCCTCTGTTGGCACCAGGAGGGTCAGGAAGGGATGAAGGCAAGAAAAGAGGAAGGAAGAAAACACAGGGAGATGCTTAGGGGGTCATGGCCTAGGGAGTATCCTGACCAGACAACAGGGACCAGGAAGACTCTAAGAGCTTTGGCCATTTTGTCCTTTAACTCTTTCTGCAGGGATGAAGCTGTGTGTCTGAGCTGGATAGCAACCATCTTTAGCTACTTGAGTACGGAGTACTCAAAATGTGGCCAGTGGCACCAAGAAACTAGAACCACGGATTTTTAAAATTTTGTTTATTTTTCACTAAATTTTTCTTTATGATTTAAAGAGCCACATGTGGTCAAGGACTCCTGTTTTGGACAGCACATATGGGTGAAGGATATAGGGATCTGCTTTCAAATGCTAGCTGCACATATTGGCAGAGAAATTGACTTTCTTTACTAGGGTTACTGCGAAACATAATAATTTTTAAAAAATTTGAATCAAGGCTGAGATGTTTAGAAAGCATTAAAAAAAAAACCACATGCCATGGATAAGGGAAACAAAACATACATTCTGCTTAATTCAATTTTTTTATTTGTAGGCAATTGGTAATGTATACATTCCAAAATACATATTTAACAAATTAACTTGTATTATAAAATGTACAGGTTTTTATGGACAATTTAAAGTTATCATGTAAGATTTTCTTTTTCTCATACGAATATAACCCATGAAATAAACACTCATGTCAGAAAGGGGAATCCGTTCCTTAACGTCCAAGAAAGGATACAATTACATGTTACTATTCTGAATATATGATTACAAAATTTGAGTAATTTTTAAAATAATGACTATTTTTCCTCATTGTGGGCATCTTCACACATTTGAACGAGGGTAGTCCACAAGATATAGTTTCCATGCCCTTCAATAGTACTGCTGCCAATCCCAGAACAACCAACAGATGAGCACAACAATGTCTCTTCTAGTGCTAATTGTGCATATTAACATATAAATATAATTTTGTTCACTAGTGTTAAAATGCATAATAATAGTTTTAGAATTGTTTATACCAAGGCTGAACTGTTCAGAAAGTTTTAATAAATTGTCAACAGAAATTTTGCCTAAAATGGATGGAACTAGAAAAAAAATACAATTAGATGGAAGAAGTAGGTTTTGGAGAACTATGCCGAAGTCAGATAACTGTAGTTCACAACTTTTGTTTCCTAAGATCTAGAAGACCAGGAAGCCTTCAAGCATAAAGAAACAGCAGAGGGCGAGACCTGCTGATTGCCTCGATTTGATCCGTGTGTGTGCGTTAAAATCAAACATTAATGTTCCAGAATGTGTTCAAGTAATATATGTTGATAAAAATAACTGGAAATAAAATGAGATTTCTTCATATACAGCCTAGTCCAGAGAACCATTCTGAGGATGTTCAGGTGGAAGCTGAGTGCCCTTAGGAATCTTTGATGACTGCAGTATTGACTGGATGTCATTCCCAGTTGAGATGGTTCCTCTAGAGGTACAATATCGCCAACTTGCTATTTCATACCACATGAAAATGCTAATGTCCCACCTCTAGACTTCTGTGTGTTTCAAGTTTATAATCTTATGGCCATTAATGACTCTAAAAAATTGTTTCTCCTGAATTAATTGGGTCGGATGATGAGTTATCTTACCATCCTACTACTGGGATTCTGTTCTGACAAACCAAACCTTGTATATTTTCCACGGATTCCTATCCTCACAAAGCATGTACAAGAGAATGACACATTTTATTTATATATGTTATAATCCAAGACTCTAAAATTTCCTTGGAAAAGTGGCAGAGGTGAAGGATCCTGGGTCAGCTGGAGCAGGAACCATAAATTTTATCACTGATCTGATTCCAGACAGGCCACTTGTTGTACACACACAACAAATGAATAGACTGTCTAGGATCCGGCCCATGAATATATGAGTACAACGAACTTCCATTGTCTCTGAGTTCACGTTCTATGGTTTCAGTTACCCACAGCCAATTCATTACAGCTGGAAAGTAGTAAATGAAAATTTCCAGAAATAAACAATTTGTAGATTTTGCATTCCATGCTATTCTTCATGGTGATAATGTTCTTCATGGCATAACGAAACTCCATGCTGTCTGCTCTGTCTTGTTCAGGACATGAGTCACTTTGTCTTGGCTATCCATGCTGTATATGCTACCCACCCATCAGTTACTTCATGGCCATCTTGGTTGTCAGATTGACAGCAGTGGTTTTGCAGTGATGAAGTCACCCCCAGTTTACTTCATGATGACTCCAAAGCACATGGTAGTGATGTTGGCAATTCAGACATGCCAAGGAGAAGCCATAGGTGCTTCTTCCTGTGAAAAGGTCAAAGTTGTTGATTGAATAAGGGGAAAAATGAATGTTCTGCTGACTGGTGGGTTGGGGAGGGGCATTAGAGTTATACATTCATGGTTTTCAAATGAGCTCAAAAGTTTGCACATGAATTTATGGGCTTGTTTTCTTTAGTTCTGCTCTCCCTGCAACAGATTCCTGACACTCCCCAACATCAATCTTCTCACGTGACATTCTTCTGGCAAGATATTTAGGATTTATTTTCTTCACCCTACTGCACATTTTTCCACAACTGCCTCTGCCTTTGGGTCTTAGTGATGATAGGATCAGAGAAAATAGCCTCCTTAGAACACATCGTAGTACCACGAAGAACCAGGCCATCTGGTCAGAGGGGAAATTTCCCCTGCATCCTCAGTCATCGTTTCTGTCACCACCACCACACTGTGGGATTGCCTAGGAGTGAGAGTGATCTAAGTTGGGAATCTGTGTGTCAGTGTGGTGGTTTGGATGAGAACAGCCCCCATAGGCTCATGTATTTTCATGCTCAGTCACCAGTTAGTGGAACCCTTTAGAAAGGATTAGGAGGTGTGGCCTTTCTGAAGGAAGTATGTCACTGGGGGTGGGCTTTGAAGTTTCAAAAGCTAATGCCAGGCTCAGTCTCTCTCTCTCTCTCTCTCTCTCTCTCTCTCTCTCTCTCCCCCCTCTCATTCTCTCTGCCTGCTGTCTGAAGATCAGGATGTAAAGCTCCTGGCTACTACTACAACACCATGCTTGTCTGCCTCCCACAACAATGATTATGGACTAACCTTCTAAAACTTCAAGCAAGCCCCCAGGGTCTCTTCACAGAACAATAACTAAGACAGTTCGAATGATACATCTGAGAAAGGAAAAATAATTCAGGATCTTTATAACGTATCATTCTCCATGTCTCATATTTATAACAACTAAATACCTTGGGCCCGAAGAGATGACTCAGAAGTTAAGAGCACGTGCTGCTCTTCCAGAGGACCTGAGCTCAGTTCTCAGCACTCCTGTTGGGTGGCTCACGACTCCCTGTAACTCCAGCTCCAGCGGCTCCAATGAGCTTTGCCTCTGCCGGCACCTGAGGTCACGTGAACATACCTCCCCCATCTCCCTATACACAAAATTAAAAATAGCAAAAATAAATATTAAAAATAACTAGTGGATGATTATTAACTGAAATTTGATTTGAAATTTATTGGGCTGAAGGTTGGCTTTCAGTTTGTTTGGGTGAATGTGTGGAAAATCCAAGATGATAACTAAGCCCTACTCCAGATTGCAGACAATTCTTACCCTCAGAGCACCTCTCTCTCTCTCTCTCTCTCTCTCTCCCCCCCCTCTGTACTGTTGTGTGCTTGCATGTTTATAGATATATTGTAATTGTATGTGGAGGCTAGAGGTCAATATTGTGTGCCTTTGTTAACCACTTTTCATTCTAGATTTTGAGGTAGGTTCTCTCAATGAACCTTGAGCTAACTAATTCTGCTGGACTGGCTGGCCAGTGAACCCCAGGGATCCTCCTGTCTGTGCTTTCCCAGTGCTGAGATTACAGGAGCATGATGCCACACCCAGCTTTTTATACAGGTGCTGAGGATCACGTTCAGGTCCTCATGTGTGCATATCAAGCACTTTACTAATGGAACAATCTCCCCAGCCCCAGAAGCCATCTTTGTGGAGTTCTTTCAGCCTCTACTTGTCATTTTTCATTGGGTTCCTTAAATTCAAGTTCTGTTCTCTGATAGCTCAAACCAATAAGCTTACACATTTCTTTATGAATAATAAGTAAGCCCTTTGGACTGAATATCCTCACTGGAAAGGCTCTATATGCCCAAATTGTACACATGGAATAATTTCCTTTTTCCAATTTTTATCTTCTTATTTCTCTATGTTAACTTCCATTATTTCTTATATCTTATCTGAAGTTTTTCTCGCACAAACTTCTCTATTAATTCCAGAGTAATATCCCAAACTGATAAGTATATTTACTTATTTATACAGCTACTACTCAGATTTGCAATCTCTTGACGTTTTGCCGTTTGGATTTCTTTCTCATTTCCTTTTCTTTTTCTCTTTCTTTCTTTCTTTCTTTCTTTCTTTCTTTCTTTCTTTCTTTCTTTCTTTCTTTCTTTTTTTCTTTCTTTCTTTCCTTCCTTCCTTCCTTCCTTCCTTCCTTCCTTCCTTCCTTCCTTCCTTCCTTCCTTCTTTCTTTCTTTCTTTCTTTCTTTCTTTCTTTCTTTCTTTCTTTCTTTCTTTCTTTCCTTCCTTCCTTCCTTCCTTCCTTCCTTCCTTCCTTCCTTCCCTCCTTCCTTCCTTTCTTTCTTTGAAAAGAAAACTTTAGAGAATTGAAGCCCCATTTATATCAATGCCATATCTTACTCTCTTTCCCAGTAGTCACCACTACCTTGAGATTAAGAAAGAGTCTCCCTTTTCAAGTGACTGTATACTTACTGCATATTTGTATATTTATATAAATTATTTCACACCATATTTTTGCAACATTTTTATATTTTACAGGTGCATCTCTAGTATAGACCTAATTAATTCATCTGAACTGTCAGGTTACTATTTTAAAGCTATTAACATTTTTTTCTCTGTTGCTTTAAAGGGCACAAGCAACTTATCTTTGAGACAAGATTGGGTTTTTCTTTTGAACCAAACTTTAATGCTCCTTCAAATTCTCCACAGGTAAATGCAAAATGCTGTTCTAGATTAGGAGTTTCAGGAACAAAGAGATGCTGTGCTGTTGTTCTATGCTAGGAATGCTGGCTTTGCTTTGAACAGGGTGCCATCGCTACACAGTTATCATCTCATGTTGATTAAGCAGGAGAGCAGGGGAACCTGCGGTTCCTCTGAGGTGTCTGTGGAAAGTAAAGTGGTGGCCATCAACTTCAATGTTAATGAGGCTTCTAGTAAAGGAATACAACGAAGTTGTATGTGGAGGTCAGAGATTGTGTGCCTAGCTTATATCAACTTGATTCAAACTAGAGTCATTTAGGAAGAGGAAATCTCAACTGAGAAAATGCTCCCACCAAATTGGCCTGTGGGCAAGCTTGTAGTGCATTTTCTTTATGAATGATTGATATGGGAAGGCCTAGCACATTTTGGGTGGTGCATCACAGGGCAGGTGATTTTAGGGCATATAAGAAAGCAGGCTGATAAGCATTGGAGAAGCAATCCAGTAAGTCTACTCCTTCATAGCCTCTGTACCAGTTCCTGCCTCCAGGTTCCTGCTTTGAGATCCTGTCCTGATTTCTCTGGATGATAGACTACAAGCTGAAAGATGAAATAAACCTTTTCCTTCCCAAGTTGCTTTTGGTCATGGTGTTTTGTCCCAGCAATAGATATCCTAACTAAGATAATGGTCAGTCTGGTAGTGTTATTTTGTAGGAACTATTCACTTTGATTTTTTTGAGATAAGTTCTCTCATTTATCTTGAAGCTTATTATTAGGTTAGGCTGACTGGCCAGTGAGACCCAGAAATACAATTGTCTCTGCCTCCTCAGCATCAGGATTACAAATGGATGCAGCCATGCCTAGTGTGGTGGTTTGAATAAGGATAGCCCCCAAAGGCTCATAGATTTGAATGCTAAGGGAGTGGTACTATTTAAAACGATTAGGATGTGTGGTCTTGTTGGAGGAAGTATGTCATTGACATGAGCTGTAGGCAGAAGTTTTCCTTTCCCAGCAGCTGCTTTCCAAATAATCACTCAGAGAGGCTTATATTAATTATAAATGCTCAGCTGATAGCTCAGGCTTGTTACTAGCTAACGCTTACTCATATTTCTTAACCCATATTTCTATTTATACTTTGCCATGTGGCTCATGGCTTGTTACCTCATTTTCTACACATCCTGGTTGCTCAGTGGCTGACTGGCTTCAACAAAAGCAGTCATCAAGTAAGAATTGCAGTTACAATATCCAGTCTATTTGTATTTGGTGAAATTAGAGGAAATACTCTATTATCTATCTTATCTTGGTGAGTCTAAAATTTTATATCTAATTTGCTTTCTATTATAACTAAAGAAAGCTGTAAGTTTAACTATTTAGTTTTTAACTTCATCAAAGACCCCAGAAAGATGAAATGTTACCTAATGACTGGGACATCAGGCTGCCTGGACAGTAACCCAAATTTCCTCTGTAACATAGGGACATCCCACTCTGGCTTACAGCCTAGCATATCTGATAGATTTTCCTGTGGGGCAGGAAATTTTGAAGGACTGTCTTACCTTGTCTTGGCAAAGTTTGGCAGTCACCTTTCTTGCATCCTGTTGGTCCAGTTTGGACAGTATATTATCAGCAATTGAAGCAAAGGAAGTTTATTTGCCCATATGGCTAGCTTTTGCCATAAAGAAAACAAACTCCATACAGAGTTTCTTTGATGCCCATCATCTTCTCTGTAGGAGGCTGGTGCTACCAGGTGCTGACATGTCTCATTGTCATAAAAAAAACAAAACAAAACATAAAAACCTTATGTTATTTAAATATCATAAATGCCGCATTCTGTAGATCTCTGAAGTGTTTGAAGACCACCTGTCTATCTAAAATATATGTTTGACATTGAAAACATACTTAACATTACTACAAATTTGATTGTAATAGATGACTACTAACCCTTTCTTTCTTATCATAAATAGTTTATAATAATAACTTTCAAGGACTAGAAATTTACATTACATTGTTAAATTAGCTGTATATGTACAATACCTTGAACAAGAGTAGAAACATATGTACAGTATGTTCTAGCAAAAATAATCTTAAATTTGTATCAATATGCAAGATATCTTAAACAAGAGTAGAAACATATATACAGTATAACAAAAACAACCTCAAATTTCTGTTGATATACAAAAATCCATACTAATGCAAAACATTTAAGACTAGTAGTTGCTTTTTTTGGTTTAAAGTAGACTCAATAATCTACACTTTTATTCTATCATTTCTATATCCCCCCTTTTTCTTCAGAACAAGATTCTTAAATCTAATATTTTTTGTTCAGCTTTTTCTCCTGACCATTACCAATAAACGTGCAACCATCCCCCCTAAATAATGACAAATATCCATAACTTACTGAACAATGAAAAACCACCCACCCCACCTTTTGGGAATGTGGGTATAGTTCTCTAGATTACTTCCTGTTGATTGGGGGCACAGGGCCTTTGGGGGACCCTGAGAAAATTTAGGATTATGGTTAAGTATAGGCTGGAGTAGTTTGTGAGGCTACACCATCTAATCCAGCAGTCTTGAAGCTGTTCTGGATGAAGAACTCCAAGGAAATTGCAATAGAGGCCTTTTGAGATGCTGGATCACTTGGGCCATTTGTTTTCATTGGTGATTTTTCATGGGGTCTTCCATGATCAAACCTGATTTTTCTTAACCCAGAATGAATCCAGAGCCTCTCATTTCCTGTGGAAATAAAAGCAGAACTTCTTTCCCAAAGTAACATATCTTTTGACTTAAAATTTGAAGTCAAGATGTTTTTAAAATATATAGGTTGGTTTAATCTAGCAGCTTTCATAATCAAATGTCTCTTAACAGTTATCATTTGATCATTAGTAGTCAACAAATTTAAAGACAACATAATAACATACAGTATCCTTACTCTGTGTGTTTTCCATCTTTACATGGCTCTTTATTATTATTATATATATTTTTAAGGACTTTACTATTTTAAAACTATATTTTTAATCTAAGACTGTATATGTTCTTTTTTTCTCTCCCAAGTCTATGCATATTTTTTTAAACACACTGTGACCCATTTAAAGGCTTCTTTTGTCTGAATCCATCTTTACTGTGCATCTGTAACCTTTTCTGTTTGCATGAGCAAAAAGACTGTTGTATAACTTAGATCATGGCATGTTGGTGCTGGCTCCTCCCCCTTGGTTCCCTGAGAGTCTAATCTCATGGCGGAGGCATATTTACTGCCAGCTCTGGGAGCCATGTTTATCGCCCCAACTCTGAGAAGTTTCTAGGTCCATGCTGCCACTGAATAGCATGCCACTGGATGCTCATAAACACCATATAACTGTTTGGTAGAAGGGTCTCTTAAAAGAGCCACCTGTTTTTGCCACTAGCACTGAACCGGGAAGCCATCTCTTAAAGGAGCCATGCCTCTGCTCTCCACCAGCAAACAGAGCTCACCTGAGAAAATGCAGTTACCAAGAAGCTGTGTTTAATTTTGTTTATGTACACTTAGAACCATTTTTTAAAAAGCTTTCTCAGGCTTTATGTGGATGTACATGGCCCTGGATGTTGGGCACCATATGTAGGTGGAATTTTTCCTGTCCTGGCAGCTGCTTTCCAAATAATCTCTCAGAGGCTTATATTAATTATAGATGCTTGGTCTATAGCTCAGGCTTGTTATGAGCAAACTCTTACATTTAAATTAACCCATATTTCTATTTATGCTTTGCCATGTGGCTCATGGCTTATTACCTCATTTTCTACACATCCTGCTTGCTTGGTGGCTGGCTGTCATCTCCTCTGACTCCATCCTTCTCCTTTCCAGCATTCTCAGTTTGGCTTTCCCACCGAACCTTATTCTGTTGAGCTATTGGCCAGTCATCTTGTTTATTAAACCAATCACAGAGACAAATCTTCACAGTATACAAAAGTATTATTCCACAGCAGTAGGCTTTGAGGTTTTAGAAGCCAAAGACAGGCCCAGGGGCCCTCTCTTCCTGCTGCCTGCAGATCCAGATGTAGAACTCTCAGCTACCATGTCTATCTGCATGCTGCCATGCTCCCTGCCATGATGAAAATGTAGCAAATTTCTGAAATGATAAGCAAGCTTCAATTAAATGCTTTTCTTCCTTTTTTTTTTTTAAATAAGAGTTGCTGTGGCCACTGTGTCTCTTCAAAGTAATAGAACAATGACTAAGACAGAAGTTGTTACTGGGGACTGGGGTAATGCTGTGACAGGTCTGACACCAATAGGAATATGGAAGACAGTGATGCTGAGTGCAATGTACATTATGACAGCCTTCCTCAAGAGGTTTCGGAGGAGAAGAATATTAATAAGTGGCATAGAGATCATTCTTGTGATATTTTGGCAAAGAATGAGGCTGCTTTTTGCCTTTGCCCAAAAAAACCTACCTGAGGCTAAATTAAAGAGTTTTTGATCAATGATATTGGTAGAGGAAATTTCACAGCAGCCTACTATTGACACTGATATATGGTTCTTAGTAATCACTTTTATGCAGATCTATAATGAAAAGGAGCAAGCTGAGCAAGGAAAAGTATAAAATGTACAGTTTGAGGAGGAAAGGAGCAACAGGAAGTGTAATGGAGCTAAGTCCAGGGCTCAAGGAGATATGTGTTTAAAGAAAAGCCTGAGGTTAAAGGGAGTGGTGACCTCAGGGGAAGACCCCACCCAGATAAGTTTCCAACTTATGGAAAGGAATGAAAGAAAAGCGCCAACTGCAGTTCCAAAACCTTAAATTACAATTGATCAAGGAATCAGAAATGTCTAATTTTCAAATGTACTGGAAACATGAAGATACATATTTTTACTAAAACGAATAATATGCACTTTGTAGTGAATCCCACAACTTTTCCTACTAGTTTTTCTTCATCATGGCTATTTTCAAACATGTATTTATACACTCACATTTTTCAGGGTACATTAACAGACACACTTAGATGAAACTGTTAACATTATCTGGGTTTATCATTAGAAACAGCAACAGAAATCCATAAAAAATGGTGGTTTTCATTTTCATTTCAAGTCATGTGAAGTATTCACTATAAAATGATTTTTAGACTCATTGTTTTCCACTTCTCATTTCTAAGGGAGTCATGTTAATTGAACTAAATCTTTCTTTTGAAATGTTTCTAAAGATTTATTTTACCTCTTTGAGATGAGATGAATGCTTTTCTCAAATGATAGTACTTATCTTTCCAATCAATCCTATAAATTTTGCCTAGATTCTGCAGCCAGATTTATTGATCAATACATCTTTGAGAAGAGAGTATTTATTACTTTATTATACCTTAGAACACCCTCCCTTTCTTTTTAAATTTCAGTGTGTGTGTGTGTGTGTGTGTGTGTGTGTGTGTGTGTGTGTGTTGTTGTTGTTGTTGTCTACATGTCTTTCATGCACCATGTTTATACCTGGTGACTGCAAGGTCAGATGAGGGTGTTGGGTTCCCTGGAACTGGAGTCATAGATGATTGTGAGCCGCCATGTGGGTACTGGGAATGGAATTCAGGTCCTCTCAACGAGCATCCACTGCTGTTAACTGCTGAGCCATCTCTCTCATCCCTGCCCCTAGTTTATAAAAATAAGCCTTTTTATTGTTTTGAGCATTTCACACAATGTGTTTGAATTATATTCACCTCTGACTTCTCCCCATAATTCCTCCCAGATCTATTCCCGCCTTCCTATTTCCCCAAAGAGGTTTTTAATTGAAGTTGAATTTTGAATCTTCCATACAAATTAATATGACTGAACTGATTATAAGCTTATGCAGGCCTAAAACATAATTTTAGCAACTATCCTGCAATTTATAAATACTATAATACAGAAATTAATGAAGGGTCATTTAAACTCTTAACAACAATAACTGTAAGGATTTGAAGGAATTTGTACTCTCTCTCTGTGTGTGTGTATACATATATGTGTATGAGAGTGTATGTGTGAGTGTGTGAGAATGTGTGTGAGTGTATATGGGTGTGCATATGTGTAGATGTAACCAACCATTTTATTAAATAAAAAACACAGAACCAATGCAAGGAAGAAAGCCAAGAGGTCAGAGCTAAGAGCTAAAACCTTACCCTTCCTCCTGCGGTGGTCCTACCTCTTCGAACCAGCTACTTCCTGTGTTAAAGTCCTTATATAGAGTTTCTGTCCTGCCTTCTCATTGGTTGTAAACCCAACCACATGACCGCCTCATCACGGCCTGTCTGTATAGACCTCCAGGTGTTCCATGGTTGGTATTGATATTAAAGGCATGTGTATCCAATGCTGGCTGTATCCCTGAACACACAGAGACTTACGTAACTCTGCCTACCAAGTGTTGGGACTACAAGCTTATGCCACCACCGCCCTGCTTTCCTATGGCTTGCTAATAGCTCTAACCCCCAGGCAACTTTATTTATTAACATACAAATAACATATTAGTACAAAAGAAAATATCACCATACATATGTGTGTGTGAGCGAGTGTGTGTATATGTGTGGGAAACAGTGTGAGTGTGTGTTAGGAGATAGAAATCAATGTCCCATAACTTATTTAAAGAACACCTGTTCTTAGACCCTTAACTTCTGACAGTGTCTTGATTTTTCTTGATAGCAAGTTTATTGATATCTTTGCTGCTGTTTAAAGAATTCTTGTGGAATTCCCCAGTTCTTAGAGAACTTAATAAGAAAGTTTCAGGTGGAGTTAAAATCACTCTAAAACTACTTAGAGTGATAAGCCAATCAAAGGACTAGGTGATACCTGACAGAGTCATCGTGGAAGACATTTCTGAAAACAGAATATTTGGAGCTGGGACCTGAGTGACAAGCATGGAATTGTTTATTTAAAGAACAAAAGGAGACTTATTGCAAATGTTACAGTTTGTATCTTAAGTGTTCCCACCCCTGAACCCACATGTCAAAGACTTAGTCCCCAGCTCGGAACCATTAGGGAGTGTGGAGTTTTTAAGAAGTGGAGATCACTGTGAGGTGTTTAAAGCATGAGGTTGTGTCCCTGGAGGGGATTATGGAGCCTCACTCCTTTCTTATATCTCTCCCTCACTTCCTGGTGATGGGTTGTGTGGCTCTGCTCTCCCACATTCCTCCACCATGATGCACCAACCACTGGCCCCAAGGAATGAAGCTAACTTATCATGGTCTGAAAACTCTAACACTGTAAGGAAAAAGAAACTGTTTTCTACGTAAGTTGCTTGTTTCAGGCATGTTTTATAGTAACATTTAGGTTGACACATCAATGGAAGGGAAATAGTAAAAAAGGCATTTGAGTAGGAACAGGTACTTTTTGCTTGTTTGTGTTTTGCACTTGAGGAAAATCAAGAAATGCCAGTGGTTGAATGGAGATGACTCAGACAAATTGCTGGTGAAAAAGGAGAGAGGTGGGGCCCGGTTACGTATCCAGTCTTTTGCAGGCTACAACAAGTTCGGTGCTTATAGACATAGAACTATGGCCAAGATATGATTGATGGGTTGAAAACAACATTTTTTAAATGCCTTGACTAGAAAGATCCCCATCAGATAAACTGTATATTGATTCTTTACAGATACAGCTACATGGGATATGTCCAAAGTGTCCAAAAAACTTAACATGAGAAACCTTAACATGAGGGTTGACTTCAGGCTGTATTGTCTCCTTCTTTTGATTTTTTCTCTATTGTTTGAATTATTTACTAGAAAACCACAGTCATGCTTGTCAAATGTGCATACATGAAAACCACCCATACTCTTCTTTAACTAAGATTTCATATTAAGAAAACAGGGGCACTAATGTAGCTTCCAAACTCAGATGAGAGAAAGGGAGATTTATACAGAAAGATTCGTCAACTGTAGTTAACAATTGTAGAAAGAAAATGTGTTTGTGTGAGGGAAGGATTTTCAGTGGATATAAAATATTTAAAAGATGCAAAAAGCCTGTAGGACCCAGAACACAAACCACACCCCTTTCGGTGTATAGCAAAATCAAGTTTCTCACGGGCAAGTGGCATTTTGAGGATAGATATTTAAAATAAAAACAAAACAAAAACCATAAAACTTGTTTAAAAAGATAACACATTTGAATGGAATTTCCCTGCATTTGTAAATAATGTTGCTCTCAGAAGCCACCGATTATTAAACAAAAGTCCCCGAGCCAGGTGTGGGATACCAACCTGTAGTAGTTACTTTCTTGTTTCTGTGACAAAATATCATGATAGGCAACTTATAAAAGAAGAGAGTTTATTTGGGTTTACAGTTCCAGAGGGATATGAGTCTATCTTGGTGAGGGAAACATGATAGCAAGTGGCAGGGACAGGAATCTGGTAGATGACATCTCCAAACACAAACACGCAAGTGAAAGAGGGAACTGGAAGCGGTGCCAGGCTTTTAATCCCAAAGCCCATTCCTGGTGCAGTACTTCCTTTAGCAATACAGGGCCACCTAAACCTCCACAAACAGCGCCACCAACTGGGGACCAAATATACAAACGCCTGAAACTGTAGGGGCATTTCCCATGCAAACCACCACCCACCCACCCAAAGAGCTGTTGATCACAGAGGCTCCACAAGCTATTGCCATCATTCTTGGTAGCCCTCCAGAACTTTTTGGTAAGATTCTTTTGCTGAAGACACCATAAATTTTGTCTTAGAACATGGAGAAACCAAGGTGGAACTGAAGTTTCCTCCATGCTGGCTAAATTTCATGGTGCCAGAAGGTGCTATATAGTCTGTTGTGAGAAAAACATGTCTGCAGTGATTTTACCCAGTGGTCAACTCTGTGTGCTATAATATTCTGACTTGTCAGGCAAAATGAATTCCCTGGTGCAAAAGTGAATGACTGTCTGGGGGTATCCAACTGCTCTATGATTGGAGGTGAGGCTCTTGCCACAGGAGGAAACTCATGCCTGGAACTGTAAACCTGGCTAGGGAGGTCATAGACCTTAGGGGGGATTTTACACTATTGCTTTGCTAAATAGTGTTGTCCAGCTGTCTTGTAAATATTTGTGTCTATACAGATAGATAGGGCTGCTCTCATCCTTGGTCAGAGAAACTTCTGTTTACAGTGGGTAGAAGTCAACATAGAGATGTGTAACTGAGCAAAGTGCTTAGATTAAGTCACTGGTAAGTGCTCAGCTCTGGTGGCTGGAGAACCCTTGCTGCTCCTGTAGAGGATCTGGATTCAGTTCCTGGCACCCACATGGTGGGTCACAACCATGTGTGACTACAGCTCCAAGGGACCTGGTGTCTTCTTCTGGCTTCTTTGGGAATCAGGCACCCATGTAGCCCACATAGGTACATGTAGAGAAACACTCATGAACAAAAAATAAAAATACATTTTTTGATAATTGCTCAGCCCTAAAAAGGATGTCTGTCTCTGTCACCCTCTTGGACACTAAGGGACACTGTTGAAGACGGGTCGGAAGGAACGTAAAAGCTGGGGGATGAGGAAGAGTGTTGTGAAATACTGTCCTCTGAGCACGGCCTGGGCACTGCACTCATGAATTCACAGCGGCTGCTGTCACCTGAACGAGGTCTGCACAGTACTGAGCGTGCTAACAAACGAGCATGCATGGGGGAGGGCATTGTGAGGGTCCCACTCCTGGCAGAGGGGCTATGGGCAGTTAATGGTTGCTAAAGGAGGGGGAGTCCTTTTTTTTTTCTGAGTTGTAGCCATTGGCATATTACCCATGGTCCAGTATATAACCCCCCTCCACACACACACTCATGGAAACAACTGTTTAAATTGGGTGGGTCATTAAAAAAAAAGATGAAAAAGTAGGAGAGAGACTTGTTGGGCAGAGCAACAGGTTCAGAGGGAGAGAAATAAGAGAGGGCAATTGAGAGTAAGTATGACCCAAACATACATGTATGCATAAACAAAAAAAGTTTTAAAATGATAACAGAAGGAAGGGGGTTAAAAAAAAAAGAGAGAGAAACAGTATTCAAGTTATGTGTTGACTTGACTATGCATTTTTTAACAGAGATTTTAACATAATCTGTACTAAATAAACATGTAGCATGCATGTTCTAGTTGAATGCGATTCTTTGTTGTTGTTGTTGCTTTTTTTTTTTTTTTGAGAGTTTCTTTGTGTAGCCCTGGCTATCCTGAAACTCACTCTGTAGACCAGGCTGGCCTCGAACTCACAAAGATCCGCCTGCCTCTGCCTCCTGAGGTCTGGGATTAAAGGCTTGTGCCACCACGACCTGGCTTGAGTGAGATTCTGGCGGCGATAGAATAAACATGAACACAAAGGGAAGTAGGTAGGATAGAAAGGGGGCCCAGAAGTTGTCAGTGTCACAAGGGAGTTGTCAACCTGTTCGAGTTTCAATACTGTACTAATAAATTACTAGAAAATTTTTTTTGTATCTTCTCTCATGAAAACAGTTCTGTTTTTCTATATGACTCTTTGTGTGTGTGTGTGATCTATATTCAGCTTTTGTCCCATTATTTTATTGTACTTTTATGGTATCAATACAGTTCCAGTGCAGATGAGCTTGAGCCAGGTTTGAATTTCATATGTAACAGCTGCATGTCATAGTCCCAGGAAAACTAGAAAGCGTCTTTTAATGCTATGAATTACTTATAAAGATAATCGAATGAGAACCTCCAATTTCTCTGCCTGTAAAATCACTTCTGGGTTATTTTATGACTGTAGAAACAGCTTCGGTGTGTAGACAATTAAATAAATCATGAGTCTTTTGTCAGGGAAGTAGAAAAGCATTGATCATTTCCAGTTCATCTATATCCAGGCTGTTTGCTGCTCAAAGACAAAGACTGAATTTCTTATTGCAATCTCCAGGTATCTTCTCACCAGCGTAGTAACTTCAGAAAAATTTAGAAGGTTTTATTTGCACTTTTGTCATGCTAGAAGAATAGCATGTGGACAGGAGCACAGGCATATCTTGCTAATTCGTGTGGATAACCTGCTGTTTGCGCTGCTGTCACTTAATTAGAGGCTTTGATTTGAAATCAATCACATTTGGTGAGTCTTGAGGGCGATGCCGCTTCCCACGCCCCGTCACTATAGCTTCAGACAGGCTAGATTGTTGTCAGAGTTGGATCGCATATCTGGTCATATTCAAACACACCCTTTATTCTTCAACTTTGGTTCTGTTTCTTTATCACGCCGGATTGCACCTGACCTCTTGTTCACTTGGGTTTTATGGGCTTAGGCTTGACTTTCGATTCTCCGCCTAGGAGCTGCTGCTGTAAATGTGACAACCATTACCAACCTACTTCCCACTGGGACTCCGACTTAGGAACTGTGGGAATAGAGCTGCGGTTGGCATCAGACTGGAGTGGTGGATACCAGTATTGTACTGTAAGGAGAAGGGGCGAAGCTTTGATCAAGTGGAAAGCATGACATTCTATGAGTCAGCCCATGTCCACGAACAATACAGAAGCCTGGGCTAGTGTAGGGCTATAGTCATCACTAGTGAGTTTCTATAAATATCCCTGTCCACCCTGGCACTGAGATAAATAGACTTTTCTCATTCATCTCTGTAAGTCTTAACTGAATGGGCCTTTTGTTATTCAGCTCCAACCAACACTTGAAAAAAAATCATTAAACAGGCTATGAAATTTACCACTTAACATTTCTGATTTCAGATTCTGTATTTGAGGATTAAGTCACTTTTTAATTCAACTCATTACATCCTCATCAGATTCTGAAAGTAGGAATAATCTTTGATAAATGGAGGTTAGTATTTATTTAACTTTTTCATGTTTCTTACTGAAACATAGGCAATATAACAAACCTTTTCAAAATATTTAATTACATGTAGATATTTAGAGAAACAATACATACCCTTTACTTGGATTTATAACTGCATTGGAGATTCTACTTAGTTTAATCTGACCTAATTCTTAGATTTTTTTAATTGAATTTTTCTGTAGTCTTAGGGCTCCTTCTAGGGCTGCTATGCAGACTTTTGGACTCATTTACATTAATTTGGTGTTAAAAGCTACTGTAGTCACCCAGACTAGCATCACAAGTCTGTTTCCAAACAAGTAACATTTGGACTGCTTTCAGCTTCTGTGCTGAAAACTACGAGATTTCTGCTGAATCTTCTCAGCTTCATGGAACAGAAGAAGCAGAAGAAGATAAAAAGAGGGAGGGCATTCTATCTGAGGGCACAGCGGCTGGATTTCTATAATCACACGGATGCCTTGATGAGAAACACTGAATTCCTACCAATTTATAAGTTACTGGGAAGTATATGGTATTCGCGGTTGAAACACCATACATAACATTCCTGTTTTATGTTACATGCTCTTGACAATGTATTCACAAGTTTATTGTGTGAAGCCTAAAACCTAAATGGGCTTGGATCTGTGAAAAGGAAAAAGAACAAAAAATATTCTGCTCCATGTAGGCTGTTATTTGGCAATTGGGACCCATTGCTAAGTGATGCACAAATGTATTATGCAACCCAGGAAGAAGTGGCAGGTATATATTCTATGACAAATGTTCATATCACAGTGGTCACTCAAAAATATTGGTACTCATAATTTTAAAATTACGTTTTTGCATCATGTTCCTTCCTGTCCCTGCTGTCACTTACAGCCTGGTGAGCTGCTGCCTCAGGAAGTAGGGTATCTGCATTCTTTGAAGTGGAATTTGACTTTCACTGTTTTAGGACTGTGAACAAGTCCTGGGCTTTTGACGGTGGAGTGTCTCAAGAATATAAACCATCTGAACTAACACGTTTTAATTTCCCTTTTAAACAAAGACAGGCAAATAAATGAAATATTTTTTGATAAATAAATGAAACAGACAAGAAAAAAATATATTGTTTACTTGTTAAGACAAGTAAAGTGATTAAGTTTACAGTGTCGGGTGCCTACTCAGCAGCTGTAATCCTTATTGCTCAAAAGGACAAACGTACTGAACTGTCTTTGACTAGCCAGCAATGGCCTCTGAGAAGGATAGAAAAGTCTGAACTATTTTATCTACTTTTTTTTTTATTGTTTGTAAGTTTTGCAGGAAGTCAGAGCCTTTGTCCCTTTAGAAAGACCACTTCTGCTCTGCTACATCAATGTTTATTAATGTAAGCAAGGAGGCACCTCCTTTATGGGTTCCCAGCTTCCTAAGCTTGCTAACTTCAGAACAGGAAGGAAGTAGTTATAACCCACAGTCTGAAAAGTTTCTGCAAAAATGGTTTCTCTTTTTTCTTTAAAAAAAAAAAAAAAGGTCAGATTCATCCTTGGTTCATGGGCACACAATGTCAGACATGTTCACGCCAATGAAGAAGATGGTTCACAAATGTCTTCTAACATGTTCATGTAATGTGTGAGTATGTGTGTTCTTAGGTGTATTTTCATGTCATGAATGTTTATTTTGGAACATTCATTCTGCAACATGATCTAAGAATATGTTGCCATTTCTCTTCATGAAGGTGGGTCATACATATTGTCATATTAGAGGCTCCAGAAAGTTTTGACAGTAAAGCAACATTTAGTTTTGATCCAGATCCCCAACCCCAATTTTATTTGATCATGAAATCCTTTTTCAGATAATGGTTAAATAATTACAGATGCTTCAAAATTGTTGAAGAGACTGAATAGTGGTCTCAAGACCCCAGGGAAGGTAAGGAGGAGGAAAGATAGAGATAAGTTAGATACATGGTACTACTGATTAAATGTGTTAGAGACAGCCTCAGAGGCACCAAAATGCTTCATGTTGCATTAAGGAAAGAAAGTCTATCACTTCGCATTAGATTAATTTGACCAAGAGAGAGCCCAGGTTTAAATTCTCCACTTATCTCCCTGTTTCTTCTATCTGTCTCCTTGTAGTTTGTGTTTTCTGGTTTGTGCATAGTCTGTCTGTGTGTGTATCTTGTTGGTCTTCATTGCCTGTGTGTGTTTTGTCCCTAACACAGGACTTCACTCTTATTTACTGAACAGCACAGAAAACATCATACAGGAAAGCAATGATGAATACTTTATAGAAATCTTTAACAAACCTTTACAAGGTATTAAGTCATTGATTCCAACTGACCCCAAAGCACTTGGTACCACAAACATACCATTATCAAACAATATCTATATGCTATTTCCAATATTTATGACAGACATTTGTTATATATAAGGTTACTTTTTTAAAAAATTATTTATTTATTTATTTATTTTACATCCCAGCCTCAGTTTCCCCTCCCTTCTCTTCTCCCAGTCCCTTTTCCCCATCCCCCTACTCTTCCCACCCAACCAGTCTACTCCTGTAAATGGAGGCAGAGTTTTCTGTCCCAGTTGCCCAGTTACAAATAAACCCACAAAAGCTTATATTAATTATGAAATGCTTGGTCAATAACTCAGGCTTATTGCTCACTAGCTCTTATATTTAAATTAACCCATTTCTATTAATCTATGTATTGCCATGTAGCTGTGGCTTTACTGATCCTCTGGCATCTTGTTTCTTGGGTGGCTCACTCACATCTCCCTCTCGACCCTGCCCCTCTTCATCTGAGTCCTCAGTTTGATTGTTCTGCTACCTTTATCCTGCCTTGCCATAGGCCAAACAACTTTATTATTAACCAGTGAGAGTAATACATATTCACAGCATACAGAAAGATCATCCCACAGCACTTCCCATTTTTATCTAATAAAAAAGAAAGGTTTTAAATTTAACATAGTAAAATTACATACAACAAAACAGTTATCAAGCAAGAATTACAGTTACAATATCCAGTATATTTGTATTTGACAAAATCAGAGAAAACATTCGATTATCCATCCTATCTTAGTGAGTCCAAACTTTTATATTTAATTTACCCTTTTATCACAACTAAGAAAAAATTATAACTATGACTATCTAGTCTTCAACTCCATCAAAGACCCCAGAAGGATGAATATTACCTAATGGCAGGGACATCAGGCTTCCTGGACAGTCACCCAAAGTTTCTTATAATGTTGGCATATCCATCTTTGGCCCATAGGCCTAGCATATATAACAGACTTTTTTCAGAAGCAGAAAAAAATTGAAGGACTCTCCAATCTTGTCTTGGCAAAGTTTGGTAGTCACTTTTCTTGCATCCTGCTGTCCAGTTTGGACAGTAACTGTCAGCAATTGAGGCAAGGGCAGTTTCTTTGCTATAAAGAAAATAAACTCCATATGGAGTTTCTTTGATGTCCATCATCTTCTTTGAAGTAATTGGTGCTGCCAGGAGCAGACATGTCTCACTGTCAAGAAAAGTCTAAGTTCTTAAAATATTTTAAATGCCATATTCTGTAGATCTTTTTAATGTTTGAGGACCATCTATCTATTTGAAATATATCTCTGTATGACCTTGAAAATTTATCTAACATGACTATAAGTTTGACTATTATAGATGACTATTAATTTGTATTTTTTAATTATACATTACATGTTTAACTGAGCTGCATAAACACAATACCTTAAACAAGAGTAGAAATATACATACAGTATAACAAAAATAACTTTAAATTTGTATCAATATACTAAAATCTATACCAACATAAAATATTTTGAGATTAACAGTTATCCTTTATTTTACAGCTAATATCCACTTAGGAGTGAATACATACCATGTTTGTCTTTCTGGGTCTGGGTTACCTCACTCAGGATGATTTTTTCTAGTTCCATCCATTTGCCTGCAAGTTTCCTGGTGTCCTTGTTTTTAATAGCTGAGTGATACTCCATTGTGTAAATGTACTACATTTTCTTTATCCATTCCTTGGTTGAGAGACATATAGGTTGTTTCCAAGTTCTGGCTATTACAAATAAAGCTGTTATGAACATAGTTGAGCAAGTATTCTTGTGGTATGATCGAGCATCAAAAGGTTACTTTTGACTTGCTTGTTTTCAGCAAATGATTATCTTAACACACACACACAATTCTGAGAGCAACATGCAAGAGTACATAATGTCACATCAAAGCTATGTATTAGTTTAGGTTGTGAAAGCTGATTACATGGGAAATCCAAGACAAGAAAGGATGGGTGTTATATGGCAGGTTAAACAAATAGGCTGAGTACACACCAGGATATCAGGCTAAGACCTTATGGTGTATTATTAACTTGGCTGTGACCAAGCTCCAGTCTCTTGGGATGTAAATGATATTTTCATAATAATGTATCACCACAAGGTACCACTCTAGAGTCAGATAGAAGGAACTTACTCTAGTGTTCTGCAATGAAGTAGAGTGACTCTATTGTACAACCATTTATGGTATGTTTCAAAGCAAGAAAAAAAGTCCCAATAGATAGAAATGATACATGTTTGAGGAAATGAGAATGTCTATTACTTTGACCAGGTCATTGCACTTAGAGTGTATTGAATTATTGCACTTCTCATAAACATTATAAATATGTATCAGTTGAAAATGTTTGAAAAGATTGTACACCAAAAGTGTTTCAGTTCTGCAAACATGCAGGAAATGCTAACTTAGGTGATTTCTCAAAGCTTGGATCTGTTATGTATTATTAGGTCCCTAACCCTGTAAAATTCTATCTATTCAAGTAGCAGTGGATAAAGGGCTTCCTGAGACCTGTGTTAAAACTTAATCTTCCTTCTTATTTTCCTTCCTGAAATGTTCTGTCATTCAGTTGTTTTTTGGCTAATTATGTTAATACCAAGTCTCTTATGCTATCTTTTGCTATATATAATATTCAGTGAAACTGGTACTAAATATATGTGGTTTCTTCTAGGAGAGCATGCTCATCTCAGTAGGCAAAAAGTAGAAATGAAGGGGAAAAAAGTTCCTCTGCTGTCTGATGATCCAAATCCCTAGTGGTACTTACAAAAGGTAATAAACAGTATTTTTAAAATACAAATCCATTTTGTGTCTTAGAATATTCCATGAATGGAAATTTGCACATATTAATTTAATCTTGGGGCAAATTGTAAATTTCTTGGTTCTTTGCCTAACATTAGAAGGATTAGTTAACTCTGAAAACACATTATTTATTTAATGGTTCAGACTTCAATAAAAAGTATAGGCAGAAATGCAGAATAACTGAGTGCTACCCAGCTTATTCCCAGATATGCTGCTAGGAATTTTAATACTCTGTAAGCTCCATTTGACCCACTTTCTCCCCTGTCCCCTTTACAAATAAACACCAAAGAATTGGACAAGCTGAAATCTTGACCAAGAGAAAAATGTGGAGGTTAAAAATCATAGATATTTTCATCAGGTCATGATGTACACATGGCTTTCTGATTTGTTTCACAGAGCACATATCATAACAGTGCTTTGTTTGGAGTTGCCTGAATTAAACAAGATAGCTCAGACTGGTAAAGTAAGCAACAAAATACCTCCCCTCTCAATCATTTCAGATAAAAGTCTTATTGTGGAGATTAATACTCATACCCAAGGACATATGTTGCCTTAAGAGCCTGTTTTTTGAAGGTGTGTGTGTGTGTGTGTGTGTGTGTGTGTGTGTGTGTGTTTAGATCTATTTTAGGCCATAAAAGAAAAAACAGAGACCGATATAGAAGACTTCATCTGTTAAGAGTTAATATTTTACCACTCTTGCTATCTCTCTTTATTACTTCTTTTTCTCTCGAGTATTTCAAAGCTAATACCAGGAATTATATCATTTTGGAACATGTACTTCTAGTCAAAGACGTTTTCATATTTCATAACTATGCCATTACTCAATTTGATAAAAATGGAAAATATTACTTACTGTTACCTAATATTGAATATTCTTCCTTAACTCCAGCTTGGACTCTGATCCATCCCTTATCTTCTTCAGTCCAGCTAGGACCCTGGTTTCTAATGAATGGGTCCATAACAGGGAAAGTGAAGTGTTCTTTCTTCATCCCAAAGCATCAATTTAAGCCTTCATTTCCAACTTTCTCTATTTTTGAACTCAGACGCCACTGTCATAAGGAGATGAGATCAATAAGTGAGATTCACAGCAAGTTATTTTTCTGGTCAAGAGATATTAATCCAAAATCTTCTAGTCCTTTTTCATTAGAGGCAGATCCCTCAGCCCTTTGGGAAGCATAGAAGCAGAGGGTGGGCCCAGTTGCTGTGCATAAAGCAGAACTCCCTCTTGGGAAGCAAGGTGCTTTCTTTTCATGGGGATGATATGTGTATACTTTCAAATATCTATAGTAGCTCCAGTCACAGTGGGTCACTAGTTCCTGCATGTGGTGGACTCTGACTTCATGCTTATTGTGTGCAAAGTATATTACCAAGAGCACAGGACATAAAGCAAAAGGTATGGTAGGGAAAATGCAAGAAAGTGCATTGGGACTCAAGAAAATTTTCTTGTTATTGGGATGATGTTGGTCAAAGGGTCACTTAACTTGGACCTAAAATGAATTGTAAACTTTGAATAACAGGAGAGAAAAAGGATCCACTGTAGAAGAAGGTGTGAGCAAAGGCAGACAGGAGGAGAAAAGCTGAGCTCTGCAGGTGAATGATGAGAGCAATCTGGAGAATATGGTATTCTCTCCAGGTCAAACATCACATAATGCCGTGACTAGCCATGCCATGCAGCTAGGTGTAGCTATATAATAACCCAGTAAACAGAGATTCCGGTAACTCATATCAGTTGCTGCTGCTGGGAACTATTAGTCATCGAGCATACTTAGGATGTCAAGACAATGATTGTTAATGAGTGACCAAGCCAGAAAACTGATGACTGTTCAAGGCATCCAATCCAAAGAGATATAATAATTAATCCAGTATTTTACCTCCATGTGGTTGGGGATTTCTCAATTATCTCAGAACATTTCAGAAGGCCAAATTCCATTAAGTAAAGCTTTTTGTGTGGGACTAAGCCTTCCTCCTTTAATGAATGGCTCATTCATTATTCTCATGGGATTTTTTTTGTTTGTTAGCTTTATTAATTTTTCAGATTTAAGCTATATTATTAACATATCAAAATCTTGCTGATTTCCAAACCAGGTTTGTAACTACTGTCATTTGATGGCTACAGAATGAATTCAAACAGGCTGTGGCACTCATGCTTTGAGTTTGTCGTTCTGTGTTCAGCATTGACCTGCAGAAAATTAGTTCATATGTAGATGGTCCAGCATCCAAAATTAGACCATGTATGTACCTTATGGTGTTGTGTAAAAAGTGTCTTCTGTCATTCCCAACATGACCTAGAAATGCATTTTCAGCTGACAGTGTGCCATGTGTTGATTTTGTGCTCGGCACTGTATCAGGTAGATCATAATTATCTGATGTAATCTTCATAACTACTGTATGACAGAAATGAACATAATTGTCTTCATTGTAGAGATGAGGAAGCTAGATCTTAGAAAGGGTTAGTAATTTATGCTGGATCATATAGTAAGTGGCAGGGCTGGTTTTGAATCTTGTCTTGTCTGTTGAGACAGGGCACAGAGCACCTGTGCATGACAGGGGCCCGCGTGTTGAGACGGGAAGCTGGCAGAGAGCAATCTGATGGTTCTTTCCCCTCTGTCTCTCCCAATCCCCACCCTTTTCCTCATTTCTTGTTCATTCATATTTCAAGCCCCTATCTCCCTGTTCCTTTTATATAATTTTCTGTTTGATTATCATTAATTCATTTTATTGATTTACCTTTATGGTGTTAGACCTTGCTCATAGTGAAATTAGAAGACAGATAACAAGCAAACAAATGAAGGAATACATATCACACACCATTGTAAATGCTGGGGTTGCATTGCCCTAGGGGTAAAAAAGATGGCCAAAAAAAAAAAAAAAAAAAAAAAAGAATTGAAGTCTAGGGTCCTATGCTATACTAGAGTTGTGTCTTCAAAGAAGAGAACTTGTACAGATGAGGTGTAGGAAGGTCTCTTTAGGCAGGTGCACTTGCATGTAGACAGGTCTGCTTGTCAGTGGAGAGAGCCAGAGTGCTTCCTGATAGTCCTAGGGGATAGAGCTGGAGAGAAAGGCAGGGGCCAGATCTGAAGCACCATGTGCTAAGTTAGAATCTGATTGTCAGACATAGGGATTCATTGTAAGGCTTTGAAACAGGGAATTGCATAATTGTGTATTATAGAAGTAGCATTCCATATAATTGTTATTTGCATCACTAACTTCTATGTCTGGAAAAAGAAACCCCAAGTTAGTACCAAGATCTTTTTCAGTGAAAGAACTCGTCTCCTAATTGTCTCAGAAGTTCTGATTAGCTGTGAAAGAGGCAGCTTTTGTGAGCAGATTCTCAAGAAAAGGTGTTTTACACACACACACACACACACACACACACACACACACACACAGGGACCTGCTTTCTCTCAGGCTCCTCTTTCCACATCCTCTTGTCCTGCAAGGTTCAGAGCAACTGTATCAGCATAATAATGTTCTGGGCAGTTTTGCTCTGCAGTTACTCCTAAAGGCTGGGTGAAATTCACTGAATTTCTTTGCAGAGGACAAACCCATGGAGGAAAGTGGGTGGGAGAAGCAGTAGGTGGTACCGGAAGTTGCAAAGAACAGATGATAATAGAATGTAGGCTGCTTAAATGTGGATAGACTTTGCACACCCACGATTAAGATGCTTTAGTAAAATTGCACCTTTCATCATATTTTAACCTGAATGTGTGCCTCTGTGTGTGTGTGTGTGTGTGTGTGTGTGTGAGTGTATGTGCGTGCACATGCTTGTGGAAAACAGAGGTCAACCTCTGGTGCCATTCCTTATGAGCTATTTACTTTATGTCTGTGATGGGGCCTCTTATTGGCATGGGACTTACTGATTGGGTTGGGCTGGCTGGTCAGCCAATCCCAAGTATCCACCTGTCTCTGCTTCCCCAGGGCTGGGATTACAAATTCTTGCTACTTTGCACAACTTCTTACTTGGATTCTGTGGATCTAACTCAGGTCTGTGTGGCAAGTACTTTATTGGTCTGAGCTTATACATTTTTTAAATATACAACCATGATTTTTTTTTCACTTTTATGTTTAAGAAATTACAAGTGGAAATTCTACTGTCTTGTATACACTAGCAATTTTATACTGCAATGAGAACATTACTCTTTTATCTGCATATTATGGAATCCAGGAGCTCTAACAATCTGATACCCTCCATTATATAACTTGATGACTGACCTATGGCAATGCAATCAAGCATAGTGTAATTAAATGATAGTGGATCCAGTGATCCAAATAGCAAAATGATTGAAGGGAATGATAATCATTACTTGCAAGCTTGCCTCATTTCTAATTTTGCCACTATGCTGATACTGATTAGACAAATACTTATCAAAGCAGTTTCAACTTCCTTTCCCCCACTTTTTCTGTAGCTCAATGATACATTCTCCCTCCATTCTTTCAAGTGTTTCTGTGACAGCTCATATAAGTGAGTCTCTTAGGAGACAACATTCCAGAGAAGAATTCTATTAAAGGACTAATCCTAAACAGGGCAGTGGTGGTGCACACCTTTAATCCCAGCACTCAGGAGGCAGAACCAAGTAGATCTCTGTGAGTTTGAGGCCAGCCTGGTCTACACAGAGAGTTCCAGGACAAGGAGAGCTACACATAGAAACCCTGTCTTGAAAAACAAAAATAAAACAAAATAAAAATAGTAATCCATATATCTGGTACTGCTATTCAACTAGTAGATGTAATCAAGACTCAGGGAATAAGGTCAAGGGTGCTGTTTGAATGTTTCCTCCTTTAAATTCATTGATTGAAACTTGATGGCCCAGGTGACAGTGTTAAGATATGGAGTAGTACGGCAACTCTGATGGAGCAAGTAGTTACTAATCCCCTGTCTGCCCCAGCTGATTTATGTATATATTGAGTATGACCAGTTCTAGAGTGAATAAGGTTCAGTATGCCCATAGCTCTCACTTTTTTATTTTCATAGATGTAGTTTTACATAAAAATAAATGTCAGCTGAGAACTTCCACTACAGCTGGTTTAAAACAACAGAGACTTCACAAAGTCAGAGTCAGGGTCCACATTCATGTTTCAGGCATAAAAATGACATGTCCTTGTGCCAGTCACTGGTGAGGTCTTGGTGTCCTCATATGTAAAAGCAGAGTGTGGGCTAGCTTTTTAAATTCTCTATAGCTTTACCTTTCAATAATGGTGTGTTGCCTACAATCCAGACAGTCACAGTTCCATTAAAGGTTCAAAGGTGAATCAGTTAGCTGAGGTTCAATGCCACAGGGAAGGTTTCATGGAGAAGATAAAATGTGAACTAAGGGGTCACAGACTGCAGATGCATGGCTTTGTCAGGGCAAGGTGACTTGAGTCAATGTTTCCTGCCAAGGGCTAGAAGCACTAAGGTGACAGTCATGGTGTTACCAGAGCACTGAGATCACAGATAAGCATTGACAGCCAATATAGAGTGAAGTTAAGTTACTCATGATAGTTATGTTCCATTGAGTCACAACACTCACCAAATACTATTGTTTGTTGGGGAAATACAGGGTTACATTCTGATAGCCTTAGGTCACAATATCTCCTTCAATAGATTAATACATAACCCTGCTTTAAAAGTGTATTTAAAGGTACTTTATTTCATATTTATTATTGATTAGTTAATACTGAATTCACAGATAGCAAAATTGTATCTCATTCCTGGATATGACTTATCTAATATCTACATATTATCCCTAAGGAATATTATAGCCATATTGCAGTCAGAAACATTAACCAATATTTCAACAATGTGATTGATGGCCATCTTGCACAGTGAAATCACTAAGCAACAGGGCAAAACATGAACAAAAACATCCATTGCACATACTAATGGGGCTGCATGAAGGACAATTGTTTACAGACTGAGAATTGAACAAGAAGGGAGTATTGCCCTGCTTGACCTCAGTAAGGAAGATGCATGTTAGATGATTTAAAGGTTTCGCTGCTTAGAATATGGCAACGAATGATTTTGAGAGTACGTTACTATCAAGTGAACTCAAGGTTGAGAAAAAACATGGCATGTCAAATATGTGCTTTTGTGTTTTAGCAAAATAAGATGTCTTCCTCAAATTGTATCTGGAGGGAAACTAGTCCCTTATTTTTATATGAACTACTTTTTCCACATTAGCTGTCTTGCTGGTAAATTATGGAAACTGAGTTGCTTAAAATTTTATGTCTTAGTTAGGATATTATTGCTATGAAGAGATACTTTGACCATGAAAACTCTTACAAAGGAAAACCAGCATACAGTTCAGAAGCTTAATCCATTATTATCATGGTGGGAAGCATGGTGGCATGCAGGCAGACAGTGCTGGAGAAGGAGCTGAAAGTTCTAAATCTGGATCTATATGCAGCAGGAAGAGACAGTGAGCAACTAGTGCTGGCTTGAGCTTTTGAAATTTCAAGGCCCAACCCGCATGACACACTTCTTCCAACAAGGCCACACCTACTCCAACAAGGCCACACCTTCAATAGTGCCTATGGGCCTATAGGGGTTATTTTCTTTCAAACCACCACAAAAATGAAGAGTGAAGTAAACTCAGTCCATGACACCAGATCTTCCTGCACATGAAACACACAAGTTTTCCTGATTACAGAGTTCTTATTAGTTTATATTTGGACCAGTTTTGAAAAAGGTAGTAATAAAAGTTGCATTTGTTGACATCCTGTGTTCACATCACTCATCTATATTAGCCCAGGTTCAGCAACAAAGTGCTTAAATGTTAAACTTTCTCTTAGTACCTGCAAGATTATTTGAATTATATTGTATATTGCTTATTGATTTTGAGAAATACATCATTAGGCAATTTATGATGGTGCAAACGTCATACAACGTACTTATAAAAACCTATTTGTACAATCTAGTCGTGATGTAGGCATTATTAATGCATACATTAGTCTCTTGCTCTTAGGGCCATGCTAAAGTAAACAACATGAGAGTAAATCTAAGCAAAAGAGAAAATGATGTAACCAAGAAATGTAAACATAAGATTTATGAAGCTGTGGCAGGCATAACACAGCAACTTTTTAACTATAAACTTTAGTAAGTCAAGTGTGCTCTGAAATGGCTTTAAAATATAGCATTGTAAATATATAAAGAAATTTGTCATTTATTTTTATCAAATGTATTGCGTATCATACATAGTTGCATGTGCTGTATCTTTGTATAACTGGAAGCATGGAAGGCTTATTTAGACCAGCGTTCTAACAGTCATGTGACCAGAACATTGGGCTATGATACTTGAAGCCTATACTGTAAGTATAGAAAATAAATTTCAATTCCATTAAATTTTTATAGTACAACCATCATATACACAGTCCATTTTTGACTGAGATATTACTATTTGGCTGGCTGCTAAATTTTCTCCCACTTTCAGATCTTTTAAATAGTAGTTTCCATGTGTTTAGAGAAAGAATTATGTCATGTCTGAGTTTATTAATTACTAACATCCTGCTTATGATGCTTAGGATGGACCTGACAGTTCTAAGTCTGGTACTATTTAAGGCAGCTTTATAGTCCATAGAATATCTCTTATTGGGCTGGGTCACCAGTTGGATGTGCTAATTTGGTAGGCAGTGTGGTAGGCCCTGGGAAGAGGGAGATGGATAAAATTCCTATCTTTAAAGTGTCAGTGATTGCCAAAGGCATAAAGGAATCCTCAGATATTAAAATATTTGTAGCATTTTACCTTGTAGGTACCTATTTCTCATTGCTAAGGTAAACAGTAGAGCAAGAAGAAGCAACCTGCTTGTCCAAGCCTCTGGTTTCCCATGCTTCAGACAATGTCTTATACTTACTGTGAAACAAAGGCTTTCAAAGTTAATCCCTTATAAGGAGATAGAGACAGAAACCAAGTTCTGGGGGAAATGTGACTCAAGAAAGGAACACTTCTTGAAAAGGTTTTCCCCTGGCTTCTTTCTACTCATACCCCCCCACCACACACACACAAAGCACCTAGCTCATGGGAACACCCTTTAATTCTCTTGTTCATACCATGTGCACTTTCTTGTTAGGTAATAAACAACAAACTCAATACATTGACAGGGTACCATTTAATGTAAATTCATATGCAGAAACACAAACAATAACTAAAGATTGCAGGCCAGCTTCTCATGAGAGCTGCTAATTCAGGAAAGGGCTTGACGAGGGAGTGTTCTCTACTGTTTTTGACTTGTGGAGACATGTTCAGAGTTATCCTGTCCTTGGTACCTGGAGACCAAAGTCTCATACTCTGCTGTGGCTTTTCTTACCAGATAGGATTGTCTTTGTTTACTATAAATCTGCCCCCCTGTAAAAGCTTCTTCTAGGAAGGCCATTTTACCAATGTGTTTGAGGCAATATCTCTTCATAGGAAAATTTAAAACAAAGAAATCATGTTCCAATGGAAAGCTCTGCAAATGAAATAGAGTGGGTGTTGTTGATAGATGAAGATAACAGAATGTTTAATGAATGCCTCTTCACCCCATTGCTGAGAGCTATATGAAATCACTTGATTGAATCTGCTGATACAATGTATGTGGCAGGAAGGGGGTGGTAATCACACAGGGGTGAGGTATGTGGAAGAAAGGGCTTTGCTACTCTATTAATAAAATTTTCTGGCTCTAAAGTTCCATCTTTCTAGTCCCACAAGCAGAACACCCAAGATAAGGCCATGGTCTCTTAAAGGACTAGGTAAAATTGAAATTCCTTACTTTATGAAATTATGACAATAATCTCTTGCAGAATTGTTGCACATATAAAGTAAAATAAGACATGTTGTGTATGTAAAGTATATTATGTATATATGTTCACTGCTGTTATTACTACTGCTATTAACACTCTTATGTGCACCATAAACTCTTGCACTTTCTACCAGGGTCTGAAGAAATTGCTGGTCAAAGTTCACTTCCTCTGAAGAGATTGCTCTTTGGTTTCATAGAGCACTGCTTGGTTTTAGTAAGTATTCACGAGAGGACCATATGCTTGGACCTCAGCTTGTGGCCCTTTAAGAGGTAGGGACTATTGAGAGGTCTTTAGATTAATAAGGTTATACCTTTGAAGGGGATAATTCCAGCCCCTTCTTCTCCCTCTCATCCACTTCCTGACCATGGAGTGAGCAGTTTTGTTCTATCATGTGCTCATTCCGAGACACACTGCCTTACTACATAGGCTCCAATGCAAGGGAAGCAATCAACTGTGGACTGAACCCTCTACACCTGTGAGCCACAATAAAACTTTTTCCTTCTAAGTTTATTCATTTCAGGCATTTGGGATGGTGACAGAGTGCTAATACATGCATTATATATAACTAACACACACACACACATGCACACACACCTGCACCCACACACCAAACATTGAATCAAGTCATTTGCTCAGATGACATAGGGGTGCTGCTGTGTCTAATTTAGTAATGTGCTATCCTTTTTTATTTTTTTAAATATTGTTGACTAGATGATATAAAACCACAGTGGAATAACTTGAAGTCTAATTAATTATATTCCTTGCTGAGACATATAACCAATTAGTAGTATCCTATCTATTCTATAAGCAATCTGAATATTATTATTATTATTATTAATTATTCATTCAGTGTTTAGTAACAGACCAAACAAAGTATGATGTCTTGAGTTATTCTGTGGTCAGAAAAGCGATTCTTGGGCTCTAAATCATTGACGAAAGGATGATTTTGGTAGGGAGGAATGATCTCATGAAGTGCCAACTCCTGAGTACCTGCAGGACCAGGCTGGCAAGATGGGGGCAAAGGAGAGGAATGTGGGAGGGCACTTTGCCAATGGCGGTTGGGTGGTTGGTATGTCACTAAAATTCCCCAGCAAGCTGCCTGTGGTTCTCTGGCTCAGGGGTCAGCTGCCAGTGCCAGAGGTGAGATGTCAGAGCTAGTTTGTAAGAGTAAACATTCAAAATATTTTGATTTCTGACCAGCTCAGTTCCTTCTAATCCAGTTTCTATATACCTCCCCCCAACAACCCCAGTTCAGTAAAATGTTGTTCTTCTTATTTTTAGCTTGATTTCTGGAAAGTGAAGTTAAAACAGAAAGAAAATAGAAAGCATCAAGAAGAAAAAAGCAGCTCTGCCTCTGCTGGACGAAGGGGCTATTGGAGCCTCAGGTCCTTCCTTCCCGCCTTCTTCATGCTTATTACACACATACATCAGAGCTTTTTTTGAAATGCAACCCTAGAAATGATTACTGCCTTTGTATTTTTTTTTCTTTGCTGAAGAAGTGATCATCTCATCCTGCTTTGTGGAAATGGTATACTTGAAAAAACATTCCTTTTCTTCATATATTGTTGGATGTTGAATGCTGCTATTAGAATGTCTTTTACACTTAGCAGAAAAATTACAAGTGATTTGTATAGTTGTGTAATCAGAGGAAACTGATAGTCTAAGGAAAGGATGGATTGCAAGATTTTTTTTTTTGACTTTAGACAAGGCAGACTTTTGCTGCATGCCATTGGAACACAGCAAGTTCTGAACATTCCATTGGAATTAGAGAGATAAGTTAGGAAAATAAAGTAGATGTGAATGTGTTTATACCTCAGACTGGCAAAGTGGGTCAGGCCACTTATATTCCCAAGGGGATTATGAAAGTTCATCTCAGAGAACCTGAGTGATGACTTGGACTAAAACCAAGGAACTGCAACAGAACCTTCATGCCAGGTTCTCAGGGTGCATTCCTGTGACAAATACGGTTAGTTGGATGGGAGAACAGATACTAGATGTTTTTCAACTGCTGGAGAAAGATCTATTTAACTCTTATCTAAGACCTAACATCCTGCAGGTGTGCTTCATGGCACCTGAGCACTGGGAAGGTGAACAGAGAGGCATTTTCCGAACTGGCCATTGTAATGCCCCTCTCCCACTCCTTCCCCTACCGTGTGAACTCTGTGTTAGCAGAGGTTTTGACTCTGTTGAATCCCAGTTTTTAGCATGTGCCTAGCTCCTAAGGAATACTCAGTAAATTACATATTTTAAATTATGACATGGATAAATTTAAACTTGGGGTAACACTGAAGTCATATAATTATAGAGTTAGAATTTAGATACCTGTTGGACTTCAAGCTGAATGTATCAAGATTAAACTTAATAGCTAAAAATGGAAAAGCCTTGCCCTTGGGTCCGGGGATTTATTATACTGTGTCTCCATAGAGGGGGACAGAAGTTGGCGGTGTCTTATATGAAAAATGTAGTTGGTCATAACACAACACAAATCAGCAGTGAGCTGTGACTGGAATAAAAATTCTGTATAACAGTAGGCTGAATTACTAAAGATATATCTAGACTAGAGAATGAGGTCATATTATACTTCTCTTATTTGTACTAATCAGGTGATGCATAAACTTCTCTTCTGGGTAATTGAACTAACGCAGATGTAAACAACTGAGTAGGCTAAATGAAGACTATCCAGAGCAATGAGAAAACTAGAAAGCCAAGGATAATTGTGATGTTGACTATATTTGTTTAGGTGACACCAATAAAGATTTAGTAAAATTTAACCTTAAAATACCTATTCTTTGTGGTGATATTGTGTTTCCCAATACATTGCGCACACTAATAAACTTACCTGGGGTCAGAGAACAGAACAGCCACTAGATAGACATAGAGACCAGAAAATGGCGGCACACACACCTTAAATCCTAGCATTCTGGAGGCAGAGATCTGTCTGGATCTCTGTGAATTCAAAGCCACACTGGAAACAGCCAGGCATGGTGACACACACTTTTAATCCCAGGAAGTGATGGCAGGAAGCAGAAAGGTATATGAGGTGTGAGGACCAAGAACTAGAGCCTTGTTAAACTTTTAGGCTTTTAGCAGCAGTTCAGCTGAGATCCATTCGGATGAGGACTCAGAGGCTTCCATTTTGAGAAAACAGGATCGGCTGAGAAGTTGGTGAGGTGAGGTTGGCTGTGGCCTGTTCTGTTTCTCTGGTCTTTCAGTGTTCACCCCAATACCTGTCTCCAGGTTTGTTTTTATTAATAAGACCTTTTAAGATTTGTGCTACAATTCTTTGGAAGAAACATTTATTTGTTTTCTGGTATAAGGAGTCAAACCTAGGGCAAGTGGATCGATATTTTAGAAAAAGGAAAGGTTTTATCTCACTGGGAAGGATTTCTAAATTTGTCTGAGTTGTGCTGAAGGAAAGTGAGGCTTCTAGGTGTGGGTGTGTTTACTAGCTGGCTAAACAAGGAATGCACAAAGGTTCCAGTGCCCAGTTCAATTTGAGGATCTATAATATGTGTAGAGAAAAGCTACTGAGGCAGGTAGAGCTGCCCTGAAAGCTAGGATGATTCACCAATCTCAGAGGCAGCCTTGACCCTGGGATTCTTACCCTAGGCACCACACTACTGGGATATAATTTAAGAGTATTTTTGTTTACATGTTCTGTTCTGTTACACTTTAATAATATAACTCAGAGCAGTTGGAATTTATAAATGGGAACAATTATTCACTGGTCAAGTGCTTACCCTATATCAGCTCTGTACACTGAAGTATTTTCTAGAAGCCAAGATGGAAGAACGTGCACCTTCAACCTCTGCCCTCAGAAACCTTATAGTGTGTACAGGACCTCTGTCCTGAAGATCAATATTTTATCTAGAGGATCTGTTCTCAGAGTCAGATGTGTGATTTGTATGTTATTGGTTTTCTTAAAGGGCTGGCATTTCCTTGGAGGCAAGAATATATCCTCATTATCTTTTAACACAGTGTCAAAGTACGACAGTAGGCATAATCCTAATTATTCAGTAGAATCAGGTCAACCTGTGCAGCTCACAGTCCTGCAAATGTACTGAGAATCAGAACACAGCCTGTGAAAGTCCAGCCAAGGAATGCTGGCTTAAAAACAGAAGGAACCCTTAAGCAAGCTTCATCCGGGCCTTGCAGAGGAGTGTAGGAATGAAGTAGGAGACGAGGAGTGGAACAGGCCAGACTGACTTCACGGATGATGGAATATCAGGCACAGAGCCTTAGATAAGCCATGCCAAGATCGTGAGTCATAGCAGACAGGCATTGTGTGTCTTTCCTAGAGGGTCTTACTCGCCTCAGAAACAACTTAGCTGAATACATCATTCTGTAGCAAGTAGCACACCCAAAAGTAGGTTGTGGAAATGTTAGAATGTCCGGGGTTGAGTTATCTAGGAAAAGGAGGAGATAGGTTTAGCTAATCTCAGTAAGAGCAGTCTCGGTAAAGGACTGTCTCTAGACAGTAAATATATTCATGATAATAATTTTCTGCACATACTGTCAACATTCACACTTGGACCCCTAAGAAAGACTTTCCCATTCCTCTTTCCCTCTGAGCCTTACCTGGAAAGCTTTTTCTACCCACACGGGGCTGAAGCATTGGCACCTGGGGGTGGGGGGGGTGTCCTTGATGTGGCCAGACCCATGTCAACAGCACACACTCACTCAGGACTTCACTCATTCAGGGCTTCCTCCCCTCTCCATACTCCACATAGGTCACATTGTCTCTTGGCACTGCCACACTGAGGCAGAGCTTCCAACACACAAACCCTGGGAGGGCAACCTCACCTAAACCATAGTACATAGCATGTGCTTTCAACAAATGTTTTCTGTGTGGTTACTAATGTGTCTGAAATGAAAAGATCATGCTGTGAGGATTTCTGCAGCTTTAGGTTGGAGAAGAAAGAAAGTCCTGTTTGTAGCATGGTGAATTTAATGAATTAGTGGAAGTCTATAGTGAATAGCTAAAGGTCTAGCTAAAGATCTAGATTCAGGAGGCAGGACAAAGTTTTTAGTCTGTTTGTTAAAATGCAGAAGTGGTAGGCAGTAGAGACTGCTCAGGAAGAGTGTTTAGAATGAAGACTGGGTGGAGCAAGGTGCCAGTGGAATAAAAACCTCCAGAAGAATAATTTGACTGGCTGGGCAAATATCAACCACCCTTTGTTTGGGCTTAGGAAAAGAGAAGAACCATCATAATACTTGATTCTAGTATACTATAAGAAAACATACATTGAAGAAGAGATAGGAAGAAAAGAATTTTCTGCATCATCCTTCCTTCAATTCAAAGAAACAAAGCACAGAGAAAGATGCCTCCCAACTTGGGGAAGGAGAGGAGTTAAATCCAGGCTTTAGACTTGAGTTCTGGTACCAGGTTTACTATGAGAAAATCTCAATGCAGGCAGAGCCTGTGGTGTCTGTCACTAGGTAAGAGCATATAGGTCAAGGCTGTGTTAGCATAGCAATCAAAGGACTTTTTCCATAACTCCTCCCTCACACTCAGGGAAGGGAAGGAAATACAAAACTTTGTCGT